>CABFVX010008211.1:0-14173 GCA_902151425.1 Timema shepardi | reverse complement strand
TTTATGGTTTACGATCGTTTGTTTCCGGATTATACCGCAAAAAGGCTCGTTTGTTCCGCATTTGTTCTTGCACAAATGGGACATGAACTTGTGACACTTTGCTTACTCGTGAGGGACCAACTTTACGGTAACCCCTCCACTTTGAAAAATGCTTGTATTTACTATTGCTCTCGCTTGTTTCGGATTGTCCACACAAATTTCGTTTGTTCCGTTTTGATACTCTCACAAATGGTATGTTTACATTGGTAGTGCCAACTTTACGATATCTTACTCTCACTTTTGAGATTTGAAATTTTTTTTTTGTTGTGATCATTTGTTTTGGATAGTTTAAAAAAAACGTTTTGATACGTCCCCAAAATTAACTATACTTTAACATTTTACATCCATGAATTCACCCTTCTCCCCTTTAAAAACAATTTTTCTATGATTACAATATTGTTTCCTTCGTTATTTCCAGATTTTTCCGCAAAAAAACAGTTTTTCCGTTTTGATACGCTAACAAATGATATGTTTACTTTGGATCTCCATGAAGCTGCCTCACCATCTTTTCCCCCTAAAAACATTTAAAAAATAAATTTTATGATTGCAATAATTTGTTCTTCGTTTGTTCCGGATTGTTCCAGAAAAAATGTGTCGATCAAACCGTTGCAATATCGTGCGACGAGGGGCGACCACATATCCCGTTGGTCGATGGCGACGTCGATGATTTCCCACACCTCACAAAGACGTGCCAGCTAGGTGCTAGATAAGTGACCCGTTTGAGACCAGCGTCTTTTTTCTCGCTAATGACGACCATATGGTCACCGCATATGCGTCTCAGAGAGATTTCATGATTATTCAAAATAATTTTCTGAGGAGGCTGCGTGATGCTTAAAAACTTTAACATGACAAAATTGTAGTTGCCCAGTTCTGGCCACTTTGTACGATTAAACACCACACAATTCCCTCAGCATTTTTCTAGATGGATGTAGTTCGTAAAGTTGTTCTTGACACTCATGCTAATGATGACACGTTTGACGTCGAGTGGAAACAAAATGTTGAAAATACTGGTGATGGCGAGCGGTTCCAATGGCTTTGCTATCCGTGTGCAAACGTCTTGATCTTCCATGATGTTTGATCGCGACTACGACAGTCGTGATTATGGCCAGCACGCCGTCGGGACGCCTCTTTTATGGGGGAAGACAAGGCACACGCTGATTGGACGCAGCCTCTTAAACGGTGGCAGGACCGTTTTTAAAAATGTGCTGTAATAAATCAACACCTTAGCGTCGTTGACTGTTTGATTGGTGGGCGAGAGTAGGGTAAGGACCTTCTTTCTTGACCTTTTACGTCGGTAAACGACAGAATATTGACGCCGGTTCTTCTTACGATTACCTTTATAACCTGATCTGGAAATCAGTGTGTCTATCTTCTGCTCCAACTTGCGTTTCAGGCTTGTTCCATCTTCAAAGAAACGCTAGCGTAGAGCGTTTTTGAAAGTACGACGCTGATTGGTGACATCAGAGAGCACGTTGATACTCATATGAAGAACGTGTTTCCCAATGGCTAGCACCGCTTCTCAGTAAAGATACGAATCTCTTGAAAAGGCTGCTGAAAAAACGTCCTACTCCATGCTTGCGTTGATAGGGAACACCGTGGTAGATCGAAGATATTCCTGTTCCAGCCTGGTTGACGTAGTGTCTTTGGTAGGGACAGTTTATGTTGAGCAGCGTCAAAAATGAAGTTTCCCGCACACTTTTCCAAACTCGAATGGTACAGGTTGACCAGTGTCTATTCTTATATATATTTCCAGGATTTCAATTTCCATTCCAAGTACGGGCAGTAGTGCAATGGAGTGTAGCTAACTGTCTTTTGTTACCGTGTCTTGTGTTGTTGATATCAACGATATGAAAAAGTGGTGCCACAATGTCACCCGCGCTCTGATTATCGACTATATCCGTGTAGATGTAAATTAGTGAGGGCAAGCCTAGTAGAATGTTGGTGACGTACTGTGACTTTTGGACTTTGATCAGATTAGTCTTATGATCGAAACCAAGCTGTAGACTTAGTTGACTAGATAGAGTCAGCAGCTGTTTATTTGGAGAAGAAGAAACAATGTCCACTTTTTTGTTAGGGATTGTGTACTTTAATACAACTCCAAAATCCCCTTTAAAAGCCTCTACATCACTCAGGGCATTGACAAATTATGGATAGGGCTGTAATTTCCAGGCAGGCTGTGATCCTTGAATATTTGTTCAATGCTGTTAGCGTCCACTCAGTTATACCTGAAAATATTTTGGCTCTATGGTACGGTGGTAAAATAATATGGATATTGGAATTAGGTGAGAGCGACATCCCATTTTCCGTTTAGTGTAAGACGGTAGGGTAGTTGCGTGGTAAAATTCACAAGGGTATTTTTAGGGAAATATCCCCTAGAGCTGTCGGTTGGCAAAGTGTTGTAAAACTGGTCCTTCATGGTAGGGCACTGACGTAACTGGCAGGAATCCAAGAATTGACCATATCGGAGTAACCTTTCCACTGTACGTACACTTTCTTTCTGCCACATTTACCCTAGACACGTAGTATTTTGTCAACGTTAAAAGTTTTGGGAAGACGTAAGCGTTGCAATTCGGGTTCGTAAAATGTTCCCCCACCTCCTCGCCGTCTAGATTGGTCAACCTGTAGATGACTGACTGTTGACACTCAACATTGCTGATGAAAATTTATTTACTCCAATTGCTCTCGTAGTCCTTTTCAAACAGCATTTTTGACTTGTTAATACGCACCGTGTCACTAACTATTAGTTTAGTTTACTATAAGAGTTTGGACGCCACTTGCCTTACAGATTATCTCGGATTTTTAGCACATTGGTTTCTGAAACGTCTGCAGGTGCTATCTTGATACTGGAATATTTTGGACTAATGAAAGCATCGACGAGATTTTGCAGGACGTCCACATAGCTATGCGTGCTATTTTTGGTAAAGTAGCGCCACATGCGCCCTTTCAAAGTTTAATTGAATCGTTCCACGATGTTTGCCTTCCCGTCAGGATTATGAGTAGTGTAGTAATACACACCATATTTATAGAAAATTTTCCGGACTAGATGTTCCGTGAACACTGTTCCCTCGTCCATCTGTAAACTTAGAGGTTTACGGCCATTTTATTTGAAAAGGTCCTGAAAGGCGTCCCTCATGACGCTCCCTGTCTTGGAAGGAAGAGTCCTCGCCTAGGCCATCTTGCTAAACACGTCGATGACAGTGAGCAAGTACACTGCGTCGTCGTTGTATTTGCAATGACTTCGCATATCATCAAGGTCGGCCTGCCAGAAATTGTCAGTGTTTGACATCATGTACTTGCCACGCGGAAACCTTTTATCACAGGTTTGTGTAGATTAAAAGCGTCCTGTGCACGAAGCTGTTCTTGTACTTGGGTTCATTTATGAGCGACGCTGCCACTGCAAACGTTGCAGGATTAGAAGGGTCATAGTAGATGCCAGCTAAACGGTTCATTAAGCTTGGAAAGGCAGCTACATGTTTTCCTCCACCCCTATCAATGTATTCTTCTTAGGGTGTTTGAGACGGTGTAGGTGGTTTTGGTACAGGCATTGGATCTCTAATGGGTGCCAAGCGTTTCAGGTTTACAATCAATTATTTCGGTCCATTTAATTTTTGGATTGCCGTGAGAAACTCTCGCCACCCCAACTGTTTGCTGTGTCTTTTCCTCTGACCAAATCGTTGACTGAATCCAGGATATTTGATACATAGAGAGGTGTATCATGAAAAATCACCTACCCATTTGTGCCTTCCCCATTTGTGCCCCAAGAGATAACGCCTCGAGAAATAATATGGTTTGATAAAAGTTTGGTTATTTCCCGTGCCTGTACGGGTACAGTATTGAATACAGCAGTGATGGGAAGAACAGTCACTTCAGGTGTTGTTTTGACACTATTTTTAGGTGGTCGAGGGTGATGACTAAAATGCAAATATCTCTGTAGCAATTTTCCGAGATCAGCAATATCTTCTTTTTCGTGTGTTCCATTATCTACTTGTTGAATAAGATACCGAGGAAACCGCTGATTAATGGGCTAAAAGTAAGGGTAGGATCGCTCCTCCTTTCTGAACGAGTAGTCGTCTCTTCTTCTTCCAGCATTCTTCTCGTTGGATCAGATTGCGCAACACCTGCTTTTGAGTGCGTAGCTTTGTCTTCTGCGCATTTTTCAACGGCACTCACCCTATTAAAGTGTTGTAGACACATTCGCAACCAGAGTTAATCAGCTCCTGGTTTGCCATTTTCAGAAAGTTTACACGTTGCTGCGTGTTCATGCGAGGTATCGCCAACAAAGAGGCTTGTTTTAGCACTTTGGGACTCATGGTTACGAAATGATCTGTAATCGGGAAGTGTCGGTGTTTTTATAGCCTTTGCGTGGTATGTACACAAAGCTCCAGACATTTGTGTGGGTTCTATATCTGAACCATTCATGTGTACCTTGCTTGAAATCAAACAATATATACCCGTGTGGAGTACTTGTAACATCAGTGTAAGACTATTGTAAAACACGTGGGCTTTCATGACAGACTTGACGTGCAAATTGTTGTATCTTAGCTTTATCCCTGGGATTTTTAATAATCACGTTATAATGTGCGTTTAAGAAAATGTCTCTTTGGCCCTTGGCCTGATGGAGTATATTTTGTGTAAGGTACATGAAGCAAATATTTTAATGATGCCATCTTTTGGTGAAAAGATTGACGACCACTTCATTTGCTTCACTAATTAGGTCATCCAGGATAATCAGCTGTGGAGCGTCAGTACAGTCGTCATGCATTTCCAGCAAGCCCTTGTATAATATGACGCAAGGATTTGGCCGGTCTTGTTTGAGTCCCGGTTTCCATAAAGCATAATGCCAGGTGATTTTATCAAAATTAATGTCACACATTGTGTACAAGCTACGGATAGAGTCGGCTACAAAATGTGACTTTCCACAACCATAAGGGTCACTGATGTTGACTGAAAAGGGATGTTTCAAATTGTCCTTAGCGTTTAAGACTTATCACATAAGCTAAATGAACTATTACTTATAGATTAGGAGGGAGGGATGTAGACGTCAAAACACAAATATAACCGTTTTTACAGAAATTATTAACACAAATAAAAGTTTCTGAATATAGCTAACACCATAAAAATAATACTTGAAATATTTAATTACAAAAAATATTAGTTATAAAATATATCTTACACCTTGAATTATATTATATATGTTTAAGTGTAGAGGAAATAATAATCGATTTCTTGTTCTTGTTTTTGTAGTAGGAATAGTGGTCTCGGTACTAAATATCTAATCTAATTTAAAAAGTTCAGTTTAAAGAGTATTATATATATATATATATATATATATATATACATAGACAGATGGTTTCAATTTAATATATGCACAAGAAAATAAACAAAATGAAATAAAATATATATATATATACAAACAACTAATTCTATTTGACTAGAAAAAAACATGTAGGGGAAGGATTACACTGGTGGATGAAAATAATTTAAAAAGTAGCCTGTGTGCATAAAATAAATCAATAAAAATATATGCGTGTTTTCATACTGAAAAAAAATTGAAGAATCTCAAATCTTTTAAAAATGTTATATCATTGGAACTCTCTAGAATTAAAGAAAAAAAATTCAGCACTTCTAAATGATCACCTTTTAGTCGTGGCTTGCATGTTTACAAGGGCTATGATACCCAAATGGCAACGTATTAAAATCATCAGTTAACCATCGTTTGGTGTACAGTGGCCGTTAAAATTTATTCTGCGAATCGTTACATACAGTTGCAAGACCTTTTATTACAATTTTGTGCGAATTCTCTATGTATTTTTCCACAGCCTATTCAGTGACCATCGCTTTCAAAACGTCAAAATTAACGTCGTTCTATTTGCCGTAGTATATAGCGATCCTTCAAACCTTGCACACTGTTTTTGTTTTGAAAGGCTCACCACCAACACAAACTCAGTACGCGTAATTCTTGGGACCACCAGACACAAAGGCATTAACATAGATTCCCAGACCGTATCTTGAAGTTCGTCAGTGAGGTCACCTAAAAAGTCTCCAATCAGTTCACTTCAATAGTTGATGCGTACTGTGAATACAATGCTATCTGTATCATGATACAAAACATGGTATAGTATTTTTCAAGGATGTTGGGTAAGTGCAACCTAGCCATATCAGTCGTATAGTATGCCACAGCGACACTCGTGTTAGGGTTAGACGTAACGCGTCACGTGCATCCTTGTAATTGAGGAACATAACCTCATCATTTATATCAATGACGTTGTTCACTGTGATTTACAAAGCCTTCAGGCACTTTTGGGTGTTATGATAGTCATTGACAATGTCTACGGGGGGTAAATCGGGTGTTTCCCAAACTTTCACCATAGTGAATTTAAAATGAGTTAAGCCAGCGTGCAGTGGCCAGGGTTTTTACAAACTGAATTGAAATCGAGTTATACTCCTTCCCTTTCTTCATAATTTAGAATAAAAGCTAACTTCTCATCTTGTGAGGTACACCACTCTTGCCATCCACTGGCTTTCTGTTTAATTTTAAAACAAGTATTAATGTACCCATGAAACAATCTACAAAAACGTGTCTGACGATCGGAAACTGATACATTTTACTCCCACACTTCGTGTACTGCTTCAACGGTGTAGCCTTTCTCAATGGCATTCTGGATCTTGTCAATAACCCAGACGCCTTTCAACCAGCGATCATTCTTGTCATTGTTCTGACATGCGCCTTAATTTTTCTCTTCGCCGCATTTCCTGCACAAAATGAACATTAACTAGTCGTGCATCCGTGTAGGCAATACGAGCATGAATAAATCCCACGGAAATAATATGATAACTTTGGCTATGACTTCTACTTGATCTATAAACGGACAATTTGTTTCCAATTGAATTTTTGTGTGACCGATAGGATATATTTTGTACTTGCAAACGTAAGATTACAATGAACACACACGTCCAAGTACTTGATCTTCCCTCCACAAGAAAGTTATTCTTCGTGTAACAGTTTGATACAATTTGTACACCCCTAAGGAATGCGTCTCTGGGACTGAGGGGCTCCTCGCTGTATACCTCGTGCTGGAGTACAAATTTTTCCATGTCCTTTTCTTTGCGTTTCATCACACTAAACATACAGTACCACATATCTACGTCCGTATAGCCGGCATTCTGAATGTTTTCCACACAGGCCATGGTCATCTCATAGCACGTCTCCATGGTTTCGTGGCGGCTGTTTTTGATAGGGGTGGTCCTGTCAGGATAACAGATAGGGCACCCGTGTCAATAACATCCCCAGAACTGAAAGACAGTGATAATCCCTCCAGCTTTAACATGGCCGTCTACATGTTGCCCTAATACATATTCCTCACGGCCGTTGCCTTCACGAGGGATTGATACATGGCGTTGATGGGCCTCCTAACATAACCATTGTACAGTAGCGTGAGAATGTTGGTCTACACACTGGTAGACACCATTAGGGATGATACCGATGGTATTTTCCTTAAGATGACCTCGGTGGTAAACCAACATGGCCATTCCTTCGACTGCACACGGGTCTCTGAAAGGATACATCTTTGCTTTTTCCATTAGCATGTATTTACACTTTAAGCAGGCCTTCCGTAGGATCTATAAATCTTTCACGCAATACATTTCCCACTTGCAGTTAAAATCAAAAACATAATTTTCTCTGACCAGCACGTCATACCAATTTTCAAAGTGCTCCTTTCCCTTAACTAACTTCTCACTGATGTCGTAGTTCTCCTTTGACATCAAGGGACCCTTATACCCCTCGTTTTATTTATATTCAAAAAATTTAGTAAATGTCCCTTGGCCAAAGACAAGCCCAAACTGAAAGTTTTGGGCATCTTGGACAACAACATCGGGAGAAAGTTCAGCGAGTCAATAAATTGGAGTGGGCCGTAACGCTTGAACATGATTTTCCCACCGTTAATTATGAGCTCTGGAGTCCATTTATTTTAATTCCATCACATATTTTAAATTAAAATTTCCAAGATAGCCTTTATCATTATAGCATAGGAAGGTGATGTACTTAAATGTTCTTGTTTTATCTTGCTCTAGAAATCCGCAGAATTGGACGATTGTGGCATCACGCTTGAATATGCGAGTCCTACCGCCCCCAATTTCGGTGCAGTTATGATCATTTACATCGATATGAAGGCAAGCCTTGTAACACGTCTGCACAACACAGAGGTTAGGCTCATGTATGTACGTGCTGGCCGCACCTCGAAGAAGCGTTTCTTGTTTGCGTTCAAAATCATATATTACAAACATGAAAATGCTTTTTTTTTACAGTGACGGCTTGTATGGAACTTGATTCATATAGCAGAAATGACCAAAAAGACGATGGGTCTTATAAACTCTACAAAAAGTCTCATAAGACCTCTGTGAATATTCTGCTCTTTCTAAATTATAAAATTGCCCACAGACCTCACAAACCTTTTTAACGTCACAGATTAACATGTGACCTTTGCAAACACCGGGACTTTGTTGGTTATCATAACATGTTTGGTTTTTGAACCAACGCCCACAGTCTTTACGGTGCATAAATCAACCTCCACTGAGAACCGCCTTAGCGTATGCCTTTTTGTACACGGATTCACATGTTTTCAGTATTATTATTACTGAACGGCACATGACACTGATGGCGAAAGTACAAGCACATTAACGCTGCTGTCAAGGATATTATGACATCAAAATTGTTTTGCCTAGCATCGTGAAAATACTAATCAAGTTAGCCTTTATAGGAATGTTTGGAAGGGGTAGCTCCCTCATATAGGACTTGCGTCCCCCAACGTTTCCTAAACAATGTGATTTTGTATTCAAAGAGGCGTGTTTGAAAT
Source organism: Timema shepardi (assembly GCA_902151425.1). Taxonomy (NCBI): domain Eukaryota; kingdom Metazoa; phylum Arthropoda; class Insecta; order Phasmatodea; family Timematidae; genus Timema; species Timema shepardi. The sequence continues at coordinate 5,279 of CABFVX010008211.1, read as the reverse complement.
TGTTACAGTTCAGTGAACCCACTACCTTTCAAAGGATTCACACAGGTATTACGGCATAGATCTTCTGAGTTGAATTTTGTAATAGCACGATCAATTTTTATTTGTTTAAAGAAGTTCACATCCATACATCCTGGCTTTTTTATTATCACATATAGCTTTGGTGACAATTAACCCATGGCAAGGCAAAGTGTTTCGCCATTTTGAATCTAACGATTCCTTGGTTGTTACGGATATATGTGCTAGCAGGGGAAAGCTTATCACAATAACGTGCGCTTTCACGAGGCTCCTTAAAATGTCTGAGTTTGACGTACAGTGGTGCCGTACTTAAGAACAAGCTATTACTATGAAACACGTAACTTACGTTATCGATCACAGCCTGAGCATCTAACTGACCTTCCCACCTAAATGAGACGTATATAGCATTCAACGTCGAGTCCATGCTGTTCAAAGGATGATAACATGATCATCAGCGCTGACACCATGGCCCCGCAGCCGATGTAGCAAAACATTAATTTGCTCTTCAAGCCAATTTAATACTTCACGATTGTTTGTTGTAGCACCAAGATGTACAGTAACTCCTCTACCAGTATAAAATAAACGCCTAAATTGTTTTACTCTCTCTTCTCAAAGATTCGAAGAGAGATATCCTTCGAAAATGCTCCACCAACGTGATTTACCGGGCCACAAATTCCCGGATGTGGTGTTGATGATGGCCCCGCCACCACCATATCCAAGCCTTGAAAGGGGGCTGTAGTTCCAGCTGGCCTCACCCCTACACCACACGCTTGTGGGAAGACGCCTCCGCTACATTGAGGTGGCAAAGCTCCCGCCGGCTGAATGAGGGCTGCGGATTTTGGGGTCGGGACCATGTCTTTCACACGGCTTGAAGTGGGTAGATGTATCCAACAACTTCAGCATCACCGACTTGTGGGATGACGCCTCCAAAGCCTGGAACCGGCAAAGCTCCAACCGTCTGAATGTGTGCTGCGGGTGTTGTACTCGAGACCAAGTCTTTGCCTCAGCTTGGAGTGGCATCTTCAGCATCCATTTGGACTTAAACACAAGAATTTGAATTCAATCACAGATCAAACTTACTTCAAAGCAAACACTTGAAACTCTATTCTTCCAAGCAAAGTCAATTTAAAAAATTCATTTTTTGCACTTTTTATATCAAACAAGCTATCATGTAAGCTAGCAAAATAATTTTTGAAAAAAAAATTCATTTAGATTGTGTCCTCGGAGAGGAACGTATGAATCTCAAATATTAAAACGTATCCCTCAGTTTATCTAACTACCCAATTTAAAATACACTTATTTAATTCACACAATATCCAGGACATTTCATTTACTTAAAGGTTGGTTTTATTTGAAAAGATGTTTCCCTTTTCAGTATTCTATTCTATTATAGAGGTTTAGTAAGCAAACTGCTCATTATATGCTTTTCGACTAAAAATATTAATAATTTTAAACATCAATATTTTTATTAGTTTAACGTAAAATAGTAATCTCATCTATGGTTGCATCTATCGCATCCAAAGCCGAAAATATGTATTTTAAGGCACGTGTGGTACTCGGGGTGCGGGTGGAGGTGATATTACTGGAACCGCAGACACCTGATTTACAGGAGACCTCCTACAATGGTCCCATGCATCTGAAACAAACATAACTTTGTATTAGAATCTTTTAACATAGGTGATGGCCATGAACAATCATACAGAAAATACCCATTAATCTGCATAGTCATTTTCATAATAATAGCTATGGTCCAACCGGGACTCAAACCTGGGACACCTAAATCAGAAGGTAGGCATTCTGCCAACTCGGCCAAGGTGCCATACAATTATATTGTAACAAGAAAACTACCTTAAATTAATATACTATTTACCGTCTAGCATATATAAAATAATAAACTAATAATCCCAATTTTTTCATAAAAAAGCTCACCAAATTAGCACATTATTCAAATTTTGGAACTATTTGCATGGTGCTATTTTGTTTTTATTTGGCTCTTAAAAGCTAATTATTCCTCCTTACAAATCTGGTCTTTCATTTTCCAGCATTTACCAAACATTTGCGGTCAATTCCTCCAGGTAAACACCTATGCCCATTAGATCCGTGGATTCTGTGGATCTTCCCACAGCTCATTATCTAAATATACAACGCAACTGTTAAGTTTGATATTCAGTATAGATTGAATTAAAAGAAATACTAAACAGATTATCTACGTGATATAGTAGTAATATAAAATAATCTCCAGAGTGTTATGAGAATCTTAGACATTTAGCAGCGTCAGCTCGTCCAGGGCAATGATTTATACCTGTGTACTTTATGATAACACACGCCTCACTTTGAAGTGTTAACCTGTTCTTGGTGTAACTTGACAGCAAGGAGCATCCTCGGCCAACGGCCGAGCTTTACATATATTCCCCGTGTGCAGGATGGTGACCATTTCAGATCTATTAGCTTTGTTTAGAAATAGCAAGCTTTTTTAGTGGTGATAACGGGTGTGTAGATCATTTCGAACAGTACAAGAGTGTTTTTAAGCCCAAAAATGTTTTTTAAATGATTGGTTTTCTGATTCATTTAGGCTGGACTAAGCAATGTCTTTCATAAATGCAGGTGTAAAAGAAACTGATGGCATTGTGGTATTTTAAGACACTACCCTCAATAGAAACATTATTTTTTATTTATAATAACACTTTTCAGGGGGGTTGCAGAAACTGATGGCATTGTGTTATTTTAAAACACTAGCTTCAATAAAAAATATTAATTTGTTAATTGTAATAATACTTTTCAGGGGGGTTGCAGAAACTTAGGGCACTGTGATATTTTAAAACACTACCCTAAATAAATACAGCATTATTTTAAACTATAATAAACACATTTAAATAAAATTTAGTTTTTATTAAACTACCCTCAAATAATTATATAGTTTGTAAAAAATGTATTCAATAAACTACTCTTAAATAAAAAACACATTATTTATTTTATTATAACAACTCTTGTTTTTAATATTTTAAAATAATATTCAGCCATTGGTAAACTACCCATGATTATAATAAACATTTGTTCAGTCGTAACCTTATCCAAATGTCATTAAAAAGTCGCTGCTAAGACACCTTAAAATTATATATAATTTTAATTCTCATATACCTTTTATAAATTAATAAACTTAGATAACTCTGCCATGGTTTATTATAATTTTGAAATAAATTGAATGTATACACTTTGATTTGACAACAAATAAATAATGAGTGTACCTGTTAGAAAAGTATATTTACTAACCCAGATCTGTCAGCGAAGCGTAATCACCCATTCTGGGTTGCTTGTTTAATACTCAAAGACAAGTTATACAATGAAAGGATTTCAATACAGTTGCTGATATTTATAGCTGTTACGAACTGGGGTTGTGACAAAGCGATGACGTCATCAGGGAAAACCTATTGCCACATAAGGGGAAGGTTGTGACATCATTCAATGCCGTGATATATTGCTGTTTTTACTTGTCTTGTCAAGCCACCAAAATGGCGCCAGGTATGATTCATCAGGGAAAATCCATTACCACATATAAAGGGAGTGTTGTGAAATCACACGCAATGATGACGTCATACAGATCGAGATGAATTGGCTTGTCAAGCCGCCAAACTGGCGACAGGTATAAGACATCAGAGAAAACCCATTGCGATATCATTCAATGCCGTGATATATTGCTGTCTCGACTTGTTTTGTCAAGTCGCCAAACTGGCGCCAAATATGAGTTATCATGGTTGCGATAGTGCAATGACGTCATTGGGAAAACCCCTTGTCATATATAAGGGAGAACGGGAGGTTTGTCAGGGTTAATGATCTCATGTCACGATTTCAAGGTCACGATTTAGTCCTCTCTTGAATTGTCTTGTCGAGCCACCAAACCAGCGCAAGGTATGAGTCATCAGGGAAAACCACATAGAAGACCAACGGGAAAAAAACTCCAGAAATAAACCTTTGCAACATTGAAGGAGAACAACAGGCCGTTAATCTCATGTCGTCATGGAAATAAAAAGAGGGGAAATGGAGGGGAAATTTTCTCATGGATGTTGAAAGGGGTCAAACTTGAAGGGGTAGGGGAAAGCACTGTACTCAGCCAATGCTATAAATAACAGCCAATCACAGCGCTGTACTGATCCAGTGCCATAAATAACAGCCAATCGCAGCACTGTACCCACACGCTATACTAGCTACTTGTGTCTTATGGACATAATAAACAGTTCAGAAACTCTTGAGATTCAAAACTATTTCTTATGGACATAGAAAACGGTTAACTAAACCTAGCATATAAGACTATGTTATACGTACATAACAGTCTACGAAGACCCTAACAAAAATACTAGATAATAAATTAAATAGTATAAGATATTAAATTATCAGTGACAAAGAGGCGATACTGACGCATCGAACGTCGTTACCACCGCTTGTACGTTTACTAGTACTTGGTGTCCTGGCTGATGCTCCTTCGACGAGTCGTTAGAATAAAATAAAAATAAAAAATGCACGAGATGACGGCTTATAAACCACAGAAACTAACCTGTGAGTGGAACACAAGAAGGAAAGGGCGAGATAGTCCAGTATATTCCTGAACATCCGAGCGAGCTTGGTTCGACCCCTGGCCACAGCGTCTAGGGGTGGGACATCACACAACTAGAGTTTAGCAAGCGAGCAAAGGTGTGTTATCAACTTCCTCCGGGAAGTGTTGAGCACTCATCTGGGGCAATATTTGTTCAAGTTTGGGTGTTTCCAGCAATACGAGTTCACACTGAGTTTATATCTGCCACACATCATTTGAATTTATTAGTTCTTGGATTTATATTGGTAATCATAAATAGGGTGTTTTGAGTGTACGTGCTAAATATTATTTAGCATGCTACAATACCGTTTCTTTGAACGTATACAACCAGGGTTTTGTTGACTAGACATTACTGGTCTTCTACTGGCAGTGGTGGATATATATAAAACAATCTTCTGAGGTTGTGGAGTCATGGAGTACGGTTACATCGACATAAAAGGTGACCTGGCGGTCTAGGGGTAAGGTGTCAGACTTCTATGCTGGCGGCTGGGGCTCAATCCCCGGTCCCGGCCACAAATTTATCTGATTACCAAACCCTTCCTTCACCTCTGACAAGACATCTTGTGAATGTGGGGAATGCCAGGTCTCCGTCGTGGTTCGGATTCCACGTTAAACTGTAGGTCCTCAATTTCATCTCACAATCACCCTACCATTACACATTAGCGTAAGTGCGTAT
>CABFVX010008210.1:0-25610 GCA_902151425.1 Timema shepardi | reverse complement strand
ATTACACATTAGCGTAAGGGCGTATAACCCGAACGGGTAGTAAGACGTGGTGCTAATAATAATAATAATAATAATAATAATAATAAATCTGAATGGCTATGCAGGGTTGTTGTGGATGTCAGGATAACGCCAAGTTCTTGTTTCGTTATTTCGCATCAAAGGTACTCATTGATTCCCTGTATGTTTTTATCTTGCCGTGGATGTCCTGCCTGAGGGTCTGAGAGACCCACGGTGCAAGTTGGAACTTTGGAGAATAGTGGACTAAAGATGAGTAGGAACAAAATGGAGTACCGCGCCTTGGAGGAAAGGGAGGTGAAATGGATTAGATTGAGAGGGGGAATTCAAAGATAAATGCTAGTGGGATCCACTGTGTCAAACAATGGTGATCCAGATTTGGCATTCACTCGCTGTGTGAAGGCTGGTTGGATCAACTTTGTCAAACAATGGTGATCCAGATTTGGCATTCACTCACTGTGTGAAGGCTGGTTGGATCAACTTTGTCAAACAATGGTGATCCAGATTTGGCGTTCACTCACTGTGTGAAGGCTGGTTGGATCAACTTTGTCAAACAATGGTGATCCAGATTTGGCATTCACTCACTGTGTGAAGGCTGGTTGGATCAACTTTGTCAAACAATGGTGATCCAGATTTGGCGTTCACTCACTGTGTGAAGGCTGGTTGGATCAACTTTGTCAAACAATGGTGATCCAGATTTGGCGTTCACTCACTGTGTGAAGGCTGGTTGGATGGACTGGAAAACCATATCGGGTGATATGTGAGAAAAAATAATATGTTTAAATGTAAAGGGAATGGCCTACAAGACAGGGGCAAGGCCCTTTTTTGTTTTATGGAGCAGAGGCTTGGACAACCACGAAGACTCAATGCAAACAGTTGTATGTGGCTGAGATAAAAATGTTGGGGTCACTGGAATGGATAACATCACAGGATGTGTTTAAGTGATAGAAATGTATAAAAAGGTTCAAGAAAGAAGATTGCAATGTTTGTAATAGGTTATTTGAAGGGATGACAATCATGTGGGTCACAGAGTGTTTGAGTTGGTTATAGAAAGTACTAAAGGAGGTGGAAAACCAAGGAGAAAATGGGCGGACTGTTTTTTGTTTGGATATAAACTAGAAACTATTGGTATATGATGATGTATGAGACCAAGGAAACTGCGAGAAACTTTCCAAAAGTGTCGACCTCACAAGAGTTAGATAATATGAAAAAAAAAATTGGTGAAGCTCTAGACAATTTTACACAAGCCAATTATTATGTTATTGAGGAAGTTTTAAGAATTCTCATCAATTTAGGAGTTTTGTAAAAGTGAAGCATAGATTCCAGAAGGGTTTTAGTAAATCTGACTTGAATATAAATAATGATATAAAATGAGAAAGGAAGATCCTATATTTGCCTATTTTCACTGAGAGCTTGGGGATTAATATTCCGGGTGAGAGAAAGGTAATAGTAAAATATCACCACATCCCCAGCTAACATTTATAAGTGATAGACGATGTAGTTTGCACCACGAACTCTCTTCTGATGTGCTTCCAATAATCGTTCAGGTCAGGGATGGTGATTCAAACATTAAATTACAAAGACTAACGGAAGCAGTTTAGTGAATATTTATTAGACACTTCTTTCAAAATGACCACTAAATAGTTTATACCTTGTTGGGACAGCTGATAACAGCGCTTAGCTCCAACATTGAGAAGTGATTAGCACTTGTTACTGTCCAAACACTCCACGTTCACAGGAAGGCTACGTTGGTTCGGGTCTGGTCGTGGCCAAGTCTGGATATTATTATTATATAATTTATTATATTTTTACTGTGCCAACACGTAACCTTAAATTATTTTACTAACTGTTTCAGAGCCAAGGTCAGCTCAAGTTCATGTGGAATCTTTTGCTTGGCATACATTATTATGAGAACAAGATGTATGGACGAAATACTTTGTAGCATGATACCTGCCTCTCGTAATTTTTTAACGATCCAAAAGATCTCGTAGTCACGAAAATAATGACCTGCTTGCAATAAGGCATGAATGATACGCAATCGATCAACCAGTGTATTAGGATTGTTCCAATAAGTGCAATCGTTGGTTCTTCCTCTTTCAGCCTTGAGCATACCTTCTCCTTCAAACTCTTGTTCCTCCTTAAATATAGGCTTCATTATATACGGATACATGGGTCCAATACGTGACTTGAAATGTATGTAAGACTCGTTCCTGTATCAATGAAGGTTCATTTAAAAAAATCATAGATTAGTAGATGGTAAGAGCCTCCTTAATTTAATGCACTGACCACTTTCTGAAGAATAATTCCAAAATACATCGCATGTAAAGAGCCATGATACATTTGGAAGCCCAGTTCCATCATATTCAACAAGAATAGCCGTACTTTCTTCATTCCCCTGATAAACCTTAAAACTCCACTTCTGCCAACAATTGTCGCGACCTCCCTCCCTCCCTGTGGACCGGATCTGTCAGGATGGCTTGCGGGAGGGATTGGGCTGCTAGCAAGGTAGCTGTGTGGGTTCTAAATAGTACATAGGGCTATGGTCCAGCGTAACTGCCAGCGATATTGATGAAAATGTGATAGCCCCAAATATCAAAAAAATAAAAGTATTTTATAGCCCACTTTCTGGCCAATTTGAACATATATTGTTATGAGTAGTCAGCATTCTTCTTTAACGTTTCTAGTCTGTTACATCATTTTCGTTATAAGTCCGTGCATCCAATAAAGTTATGTAAGCCTAAACAAACATCCCAACATTGCTCAGGGTTATTACAAAACATTACATTGAGTTGAACAAAGAAAGTTACTCAATCCAAATTGTTTACTTTAATCAATCTTGTGACATCAGCATGATGGCAAGAAATTATCTAAACATCAATATCACTGGTGTATTTTATAAAAAAATATACTACACATTATTACCATATATATTTGTTTATAATGTGAAATTATTGTTGGACATTTCAATACATAATTTTATGTTCTAGTTTTTATTTCTCTTGAAAAATTATATTTTTTTGAGTTGTGACACTTTTCTCGTTGGGGTGCCATATTTTGTGCTCCAATAAACAGCTTTATTAACTCTTTGAAGTGCAGACAAATACCTATGATCTAGTCTAATAATGTTAGAGAAATCTAATTTTTGTAAATATGTTGCTTGATATATAATTGTATTTATTTCAAACTATAACATATCTATTATTTTTTTTATAGATTGTCCGAGTAGACTTGATAGAAGATGCTGGAAAAAGCTTGAGTCCTGAAATAGATATAGGTCAAGTGGAAGGCGCATTTATAATGGGACTTGGATTGTGGACCTTTGAGGACATAATATTCGACCCTGTGACCGGCCAAACTCTTACAAACAGGACATGGGTACTTGATGAAGAATGAAGTTGTTAACTATTTCAATACAAACTATAAAATCAATCACAACAGATGTCTTGGTAAAACTCGACATAAAACTATTGATCCGGATAAAAGGATATCGTGATGTATACATTTATTCATCATTATAGACCATTTGTTATAGTGTTGTAATTGTATATAATTGCTATATTTCACATAACCATTATAAACAATACGAGGGAAGACCCAAAAGAAACCGGATTGAAAGCACGTGGCCGTTCCTAGGCGTAGTAGAGAGTTTCCCCGGTAGGCGGGTCTACTAGAGACCTTCCCAAGCGGCGTCTGCCTAGAAGGTCACGTTTGATTGTGATGTTGTTTTTCTCAACTGTTCTCGTTTGCTGCCTGCGAAATTGTTACGGAATATTTAGAAGGAACCAAGAGTGTATTTGAAATTTTGCTTCCTGCTCGAAAACTCGGCAACGTAAGCTTAATAAATGCTTCAACAGGCTTTCAAGAAGGACGTTATGAGCCACGCACAGGTTTTCGAGTGGTTTGGGCGCTTTAAACGTGGCGAGATTAGTGTTGAGGGTCATGCTCGGTCTGGGCACCCTCAACCACCTTTAAACGTGGCGAGATTAGTGTTGAGGGTCATGCTCGGTCCGGGCGCCCTTCATAATCTCGAAACAACAAAAACATTGAAAAAATCTACGAGGATCGTCGTTTCACGATTGGAGAAATTTCAGAACAGACAGGAGGGAGTTGAAGCTCGTGCCAGTGGATTTTGACCGAGGATTTGCAAATGAGACGTGTTGCCGCTAAGTTGGTTCCTCGCCTGTTCACACAGGATAAAAAAAACCATTCGTCTGAATTTGAGCCAGGACTTGAAAAATTAGATTGAAAGTGACCCGAAATTTTTGACCAAGGTCATTACAGGTGATGATAGTTGGTGGTACGGATATGAGCCCGAAACCAAGCAAGGGTCTAGCTATATAAAGACCCCCAACTCCCCCCGACCAAAAAAATCAAAACAAGTGAGGTTGAATGTTTAAGATGATGAACATTGTTTATTTCGATGTTTGTGGAATTGTGCCCCGGGAATTTGTCCCCCCTGGTCAAAATGTTAATCAGCCCTTTTATTTGGCAGTTGTAAGACATGTGAGGGAGGATGTGTGAAGGAAACGGCCGGAACTCTGGCGATCAGATGACAGGTTCCTTCACCATGACAACACAACCTTGTCTGTGAACCGCTCTCGGGGCTCTCAAGCCTGGCCTACCGTTCCCCACCCTCCATATCAACCAGACCTAGCCCCGTGCGACTTGTTTCTGTTCCCGAGAATGAAAACAGATGTAAAAGGGAAGCGTTTTGATGATGTGGAGGCTGTAAAAACAGCTTCGGAGAGGGCACTGGACGATATCAAAGTTGAAGAATTCCAGAAGTGCTTCAAACAGTGGGGAACAAAGACCGGACAAGTGCATCACATCTAATGGAGAGTACTTTGAAGGAGACTGAAAGACTTTTGTAAAAACTTTAATAAACCAATTTTTAGAGCAAAATCCGGTTTAATTTGGGTCCTCCCCCCTCGTATATCACGTATTTATCAAAATATCCAACTTTTAGATATCATAGGTTAGATACCTATAGGCCTACTCAGTTTAAAACTCATGTTTGTGAATTATTGTCACTGCTTTGACCTGACAAAAACTCTTATCATTTTAATCCAAGATGAGTTTGAATTGATTTTATTATAACCAATATTTTTGAGCCAGGCGATAATCATAAAGTCACATGTTCTAACGCATCACCCTCGTATTAGAATGAATCTTTATGAGTGAATAGATATGGGTTTAAATGCCAGTAAGGGTGTTTTTTTACTTAAATGGTTCCCCACGTTCCCTCCATGCAAATTCGGGTATATTTCCTCTAAAATGCTAGCATCCTCAACCCCATTTCATTGAACGAATTGTTGTTCTAGATTGAAATGATTTCCTGGAAAAGATAATAATTATGAATGAGATTCACTTATTATTACTATTTATTCTGTCTTACGACAGGTCCATTCCTTTTGTCAGTGAACTCAGACCACCAATGTGCCCTGTCCTCTGCCTCCTCCTTTAGCTCCCAGAATTCTCTTCTTTCCTTCAAGTCATCTGACTAAGCTCAAAGAAAGGTTAGACTAATTAGATAAATATATTACAGAGTGCGTTTCTCCAGAAATATTAACATAAAGTGTTAAATACAATTTGTATTTATTCTAGAACTATTATGTTCCTGGAGCAGAAGATATACCGATGGATTTCCGAGTTGAATTGCAGAAGAATGTTTCGAATCCCCTGGGGGTACTTAGGTCCAAAGGTATGTATTTAGTCATAGGAGTGGGTGGTAGCTGAGAGCTAGCGGACGATGTAAACACGGTCAAAAGAAAAACAGGTTAAAAACAGATGTGTTTTGAGAAAGTTTTGACTGCCAAAAGTGAAAAACATTAATATCTGATTTTGCAGATCATACTTTATGAATTGGCGAATGGATAGTGAAAGTAGATCTAGTAACGTTTGATAACCATGTCTAGCCTACACTCCTACCGCAGATACCTAATGTATTGTGAGCATAAAATATTTTACTAAGAGCTACATACGGTTTTTGAGGTTATATGCTAAGAAGAATTGGGGGAGGAAAAGGTTTCTATTACTTCCAAAATTTGCTTTTGCTAAATTTAAGGAGGTTATGTTTTTGTGTCACAGACATAAAAACATCCTTGTGATTTTAGCTTTAATGTAACTGTAAACAAGGTTAAATATTATGCATCACAATCTTTTAAAGGTGTCGTCGAGGGTTTTCTTGGAAGTAAAAATGGTAGAATTATTATAAAGTATGTCATATTTGTTACATAGTTATCAAACATCAGGATGTCAAATCTAAAGTAATCTACTAAATTTCAGTCAATGTTTGTTTGTGTTATTTGTATCAAAAGCTAACTTTTAAATACATTTTGATGTACTAAATTCTCTAAAGGAATATTTTCTTTATTCCTTACTTAACATTTATTAAACACTATTTTGATTTGTTATTGCTTCTGAAACAACCTGTATTGGAAAATCTAGACTTGCTGGTATTTTAATGAGAAGAGGTCAAAGCGTTGGAAAGTTCTTCAAGATTGGTGAGAACAGTGTAAGGTTTTTAACAAGATTAGTTGGAACCCTACTAAACTTATTTATGATGATGTACTTAAGTTTATGACTTCACCTGAGGATCAAAGAGCAGCCTTTGAAGGCCGATTTAGGTCAGAGAAAATGGTTGTCTGCTTTGGCGGTAAATGGGATTGTGAGGGTGTGGTAGGGCAGGGTTCAAACACTTGTTAGGGTGGTGTGTCTGCAGAAGACAGGACTGTCACAACTTGGCTTAATGACCAAGTCTGTCACGATAAAAATATAATGTCAAGGAAGGAATGTCCCCGATGTTTTACATGGTAACTTTTTAACTGGAGGGGTGTATGAGTAGCTGCCCATTTTGGGTCCTAGGGAATAACAAAGCAAAGGGCTAGTTTAACAAGTTTTGATAGGTTTTTAGCTGCAAAAACTTACGACCTTGCGATAATAGTGTCCCTGNGCCCCCCCCCCCCCAGAAATAGAGGCCTCTAAGGATTGGGGGTGAAAGAAATAAAAATAACAAAAGGTGGTGAGGAGAAAGGGGGCAAAACCCTTCAGAGGCCGAGATGAGACCCCCAACATCAGTGGGGCCATATTCTCTAAGGTCTCTATCACTTTATAAATACACTCTGCACTGTCCAATACAAAGCGGAATTTCTAGGAAAATTAAGGCTTTACAATTCCGTCTCTTAGTAGGTTATATAAAACTTATATTTAATATAATAAACATATGAATTTCAATCTTGAGCTTGACTTATTACAGCAACAGGCGAGCCGGCACTCTGTATGGGAGCGGTGGTCTATTTTGCTCTGATGAATGCTATTAACGATGCCAGAAAGGATGCCGGAGCTTCAGAAGATTGGTATGCCATGAGTAAGTCTCAACGTTATTTCAGGTTACATCATTGGTGCACACAGGGGGGTGGGAGTCAAATGGAGAGTCCACCCGAGACCCAAATAATTCTAATAAATTGTTCTAGTAGCTTCTATCTTTCTGTAGGTTGCACCATGTTCTAGAATGCACCGAGAGAGAACGGTGTGTTTTTGAAGTGGGTTATATTTTACGAGTATTTGCAACAAGGGTCTGGGGGTATTAAACAAAATAAAATATAATCTGACGACACAGAGTCATTGCAAACAACAAAATTAATAAATGATTACTCATCCAAGTGTGCGAGGAGATTTTCTAATACATCTGGATAAATTAGTTTAATGTTCTGAAAATATTCATTAATTTGAAATGTTTTAAGGGTGGGAACTTTTGATTTAAATTATTGGGAAATGAAAATCTATTTCATTACACCTTCCCAGTATAGGCCGTGTAATTTATTACGCCTTTGAAGATACGGCCACCAAAGCGGGTCTTTATTCCTATTAAAAATATCCCCTCGAATTACACACAACGATTCAATTATTTAAGTCTCATCTCATGTAACTCATCCTTTTGCTCACAAGTTTAATATAACTAATTTGGTTTTGTATAAATTTAAATAATTTTTATTATTAAAATTGAATTTTGAGGACATACATATGTGATTTTAAAATGTATATTTTATTTTATTGTAATGCCTTCTCTGTACATACTATGGTTTCTTGTTTCAGATCCACCGTTAACGGTTGAGAAAATCTTCCTCAACAGCCTGACCAGCCCAGAACAATTTTTATTTTAAAGTTTACTATAAAATTATGACCAGGAAGTGATGGGTAATCTTTGGTTTGCGGAAACTTTGTATTTTGGTGTCATAAATAGATATTGGGAAATTGTAAAAATGGTTGTTAGCATATTTTTTTTATTGTATCCTTTTGAATCTAGTTTTCGGTTATATAGGTTATGAAGTTCCAAAAGACAATGAAAGGAAACGTAATTCAAAATAATAAGAATTAAATTTATAAACTTTATAAACTCGTATTCTCGACACATAAATGTTTGTTTACTATCGAACTTTGGTGTCACTAGATAACAGCACCTCTTTTCAAAACAAATGGTAACGATGCCCATGTATTTTGATGGTTTTATTTATGAAAATATTACTACTGGGGGAGTTTTTATTTTGTATCAAATAAATGAGGAATGTTTTTAATTAAAAATTGAGAATAAAATATTGTGTGTGTATTCTTATTTAAGTTAAAAGAACTAAAGGTGTGATCATTGATAGATAATTTACAATCCTGTTTATGTATGAAACTAGATTTACATTTAATGCTAAACAATTACAGAGGTACAAATATGTACATATTTTATTTGTTCAGAGTTTAGTTTAAAAGCCGCCCCAAATGTTTATTTTCTTTAATTTGGAATACTTATCGTAATTTATTGTTTACCAAAGACAATGTTTTTACAAGAAGCAAAGTTAAAAAAAAAGGATTTGCATATTATATTTCATAAAACCAAATGTTTTTTATTTGTGTATGGTAATGGTGATATAAACAGAGCAGATCTATTTTAATATGTGCACCATACAAATCTAATAACTCCAGTATAATGGTCATCAGCAAACAACCAAGAAAACATATTTACAATGGCAGTGCTAGTACACTCATTTGGGCAATTCATTTTGAAAAACAAATTAATGTTGGTTTCTTCATTACTTTGCTTGTAGTATTAAGGGGTGAAAAAATCAAGTAAAAAGTAAGTAAAATGAGGGGATGGTAAATGTAGCAATAGTAACTAATGCTACATTAGTTCTACCGGCCCCAAATAATCCAATACTTATAGACCTCCTACAATTCCATAAATTTACAAAACTTACTATGTCTACAATAAATGTTTTACTCACTCATTGTATCATCTGGCTTAGCACGAGTTCCATGACCAACCTGTTAACTCCGATGTCTATAATGACAGGAAGTCCTAACAAGCTAGGAGGGATGTAGCAAGATGTTTTGATAAGGGGATCCAGAAATGCGCTGATTGGTCCAGCCACCCGACAGACGGAACACTTAAAATCTTTAACTGCCTACCCGCCAGGTGTCCAGTCCTGACTTGGTGAACGTTCCATGTTTTAACGGCCAACTAACCAGATGCCCGGCCTACGTGACTTGGGCTCGTACCAAGTTTGGTAGCTGCTAACAAGAGAGCCATGCTGTTAGCACGTGTTCGTAATGTGGCATTGTAATTTTAATATGAAAATCTCTCAACTCTTTATCCATCAACTAGACCTATTTAATTATAGCACTCAGCTAGCATAGCTGACTATTATATCCAATACAACCCCGAGAAGTCGTGATGTGGACTTTGACAGAATCACTCCAGGATGGCATTATATAAACATTATATATTTTATTGATTACTTAAAATTTAAACGATCTTTAATGGGTTTGAGTGTTTGAACACTTAGATTAATCATGTGATTGAAATCGCTCAGTGTAGGCATCTCTAATTTCTCACAAGAAGATTTATTTTTGAAAGTAAATTTGTTTTATGGAACACTTAATGTTTCCTTTTGCCGCTTGGGCGCTAGTCTCTTTGTGATGTTTAGAGGTTAATAGGTAAACCACCTTTTGATTCTTTTTCTATCTTGGAATATTTAGTTTAAATATAAATTGTTATTGCAATTGTGGTTACCAATAATGGTTTGAACTTTAAAATTTGTTAATGTTTCTTTTATAGGTAATATTTTGTAGATGTATTTTCTTTGTAGAAATTATAAAAGTAATTCATCTTTGTTGGTTTATAAGTCATAACTTTAACAGTTTACAGATTCATTTAGTGAGGAATTGCCAGTATTCTAATGTAATATTGCTTTGTTTTCTACTGTAATGTTAACAAGTCAGAATCTTCTCGATTACTTCAGGAGTTGTGGAAGTAATAGTCTCATAGAAGTTTGATTGGTCAAGAAGTCAAACCTTTGTGTATTTTATAAATATCAGAATTGATATTTAAATTTAAATGTTTTTTCTGAATCCACAATGGTGATTCAGGCACTTTGTTAACCGTTTAAAAGAGGTTCTTTAAGCTCTTTGTTATAATGTTAACGATTTTGTTTATTAATGGGTATCTTCTAGACTAATTTATATAAATGAATAATTTACTTTGAGATTGTGAAATATATCCTCAAATGTACTGTGCAAGTGCAATCTCTGTCATATTTATATTTTTTTCAACACTCTTCAGTTTGCCATGTATTTATTATTATTATTATTATTATTAGCACCGCGTCTTACTACCCGCTCGGGTTATACGCACTTACGCTAATGTGTAATGTAATGGTAAGGTGATTGCGAGATGAAATGGAGGACCTACAGTTTAACGTGGAATCCGAACCACGGTGGAGGCCTGGCATTCCCCACATTCACAAGATGTCTTGTCAGAGGTGAAGGAAGGGTTTGGTAATCAGATAAATCTGTGCCGGGACAGAGGATTGAACCCCGGCCGCCAGCACAGAAGTCTGACACCTTACCCCTAGACCGCCAGGTCACCTTCATGTATTTTTTGTTTACCTCTGTTGTTTTATATTGAATAAATAATTCAAATTTTTCTTAAACTTGCAAATTTTCCATTTTTTTTGTTATAATAAATAACTTAGATTCTGTCCACCCTCTTTTAAGCTATTGTGGCCTCTAGCTATTAGACATGGAGGTGGAGAACGGTACACAAAGAAACAATAATAGTTCATAGATAAGTTTTATTGTATGGTAGTAAGGAAACTCAGATTTTAAATACAAACTTCATTCAAAATACTCAGAAAATAAGACTTTGTTTGCCAAATTTTTAACCACTTACACCAAGTACATAAAACTACAACTACTATAAAATCATCCATGAAGAGGCAGTGGAAAATATATTTTCGCGGGTATTATGAAACAAAAGTCATAGAAATTATTTTAAAAAGTTGGGTATAATATATATATATATATATATATATATATATATATATATATATGTGTGTGTGATCATTTAATAAAACAAAATTCGCTTTGTTGAAACAAACATTTATTTTAACTGAAGAAAAGATTACAAACAAATTAGTAACTACAATCAGTTTGAAGGTTGTCAATGGTACAATTATGAAAGATTTTGTAAAACTAATCAGGTTGTTTGCACTAAAAACGATTTTATTCTGTACAATCTTAAGAAAATTAAAGGGAGTCAATAAATTAAACATTACAATATAAGACATTGTATCTGAATTAGATAGGGCCAACAAAATTCATTCATAAAATAGAAATCAAAGTATTTTAAAATTGTTGAATGTAATAAGATTTAGATCACATCACTTTGTAGAACATAATGTAACTGGTTTGTTCAAAACAGCTATCAAAGTTTTGCTTTTCTGTTAATTTATTAAGTTGATTCAATCATGGTGTCTTTTCTGTTTGTTTATCGAGTTGATTCAATCATGGTGCCTTTTCTGTTTGTTTATCGAGTTGATTCAATTATGGTGTCTTTTCTGTTTGTTTATTGAGTTGATTCAATCATGGTGTCTTTCTTTAACAACTGCTTGTTTATCAAATGGTCCTACAAAGAGTTTGGAGATGTCAAAGTGAATTGGTATAATGGTAAAGTACAACATCCTCCCTACTTCATTTCCAAGAACTGTGTATAAAAGTTAACTTTGTACATTGAATTAAATAACATTAATACCAACTAAATAAAACAAACTATTCATCTAGTTATTAGATGTTGTTTATTTAGTTAGTAGTTATACACAAGGAAGGCCATGTATCGGCCATCCCATCATTTCAAGTTAAATACCGCGAGTAGCGGGAACAAAGCGAAACTACAAGTAGGAGTTATCGCTCGACTCGTTCAATGGGCAAAATGGTACAGCCCAACAATCCCTGTCCAGACCATGGAGATGGTGTGAGTGAAAGAGTGATAAATCTGTTTTCTCTGTTGATAAACAACTTGACACTTTTTCCAACCGAGTAACGAGTGACAGACCCAATGTCTTGCAGTGTCTTGAAGTTACCGGCATTCACAGAGCCAAACTCTATGATCAGGTCATCGGCCATAATACCCTTCAACAAAAGACATATATTAACTCCATTACTAACATAACTCTCATGCATGCACTACTCTAGTAAAAACATTTTATTTCATGGCACAGCCTGTGAAACAAGTTCGGACTTAAGAAGAACGGCTGAGTATCATAGAAGAGGTGGAGGAAAACCGTCTTAGAAGAGGATTGAAGTAGCCACGCGACTAGGCCTGCCAACATCATCCCTGGAAATGATTATTTTGAAGAAAGAGATGAGAGAGCAGGCTGATATATCAGCAAAGAAGAGGAAGACAAGCAAGATGTCGACCTAAAGGGAGAGAGAAATTGTCCTCTTTACCTGGTACCAACAGGCCGGAGCATTCCTGTGGATGGGAGAATTCTGGGGGAA
The DNA here is from genome assembly GCA_902151425.1 of Timema shepardi. Classification (NCBI taxonomy): domain Eukaryota; kingdom Metazoa; phylum Arthropoda; class Insecta; order Phasmatodea; family Timematidae; genus Timema; species Timema shepardi. The sequence goes on along the minus strand of CABFVX010008210.1, from coordinate 12,773 downwards.
GAAATCTCTCAAAATAGCTACAACAGAATTGAAAAGCATTTTAGCTTCTAACAATTGGATCTCCTGCTTCAAGCAACGCCATGGCCTGGTATTTAATAAATTGGCCGAGGACAGTGCTGCTGTGGGCCCCAACGCCACGGACCTCTGGCTCGAGAGGCTCCCGAAGCTGTTGTAGGGTTCCGAGGTCTAATGCTTGCCAGACCGAACATTGGCATTGAAAGGAGAGACCTGCCATGAAGGAGCAACTCACAGGACAGTGTACAAACAGCGACGGTTCAAGCAAACAAGTCCCCATTGATGGAAAGTCTGTGAAACCAAATTGTTATAAAACGTCAAGCTACCTGCGACTAACTATGCCAACTCGAAAGTGTGGATGAAGTGAGGAATGTTCATAGACTTTCTGCATTCTCTTTCTTGATACATTACTCAGCGCCTAAGGTAGGAATATCCTCCTATTGGTAGATAAATGTGGAGCTCATTCTCCGGACACATTCTTTTTGAGGAATGTGAAGGTAGTTGTATTTCCTCCTAACTGCACCAGTGTTGTGTTATCGAGTGTTTCGAGTAGTGCGGAGAGCTGTGTCTGATGTACAGAGGGAAAGGGGGTTATACTCTAGATAGACATTCTGTTGGCCATTCCCTTTATTGTTTCAGTGTGGCAACAAGTGACACAGTCTACTGTGGCCAAGTGGAAAACATTGAATGGTCAGACGTGACTGGGGAAAAGCACCGCTGGCGTGAACTTGGATGGGTAAGTAAGCGTCTGTGCACCAGGAGCTTGCAACGCGTGGTGAGCTGGGAAGTCCAAGTTGCTTGGAAGAAGGGCGAGGCAGTGGTGAGGATGACGGTGATGCCAACCCCAAACCAGTGCCAAGTTTTATGGAAGAGCTTTATGCTCACGATCACCAAGGAGACCAAGCAAACATGGTTAATATTGAACGTTTATTGTTCAATTTGAAAGGGAAAGGTTCTATTAAACAATTGAAAATTAATAACTTTTTAAAAAGTAATGTGAAATGAACTTGACAGTGGAAACAATAACATTAGCTGGGCATATTTTTGATTAGTAAATACAAATGGACAAATCTGATAATTTTTCATAATTTTATATAGGCTCCACATCTATAGTTTTTGGTATTGAACTTTTTTTTCCCAGGTCCCCGATGAAAACAATGAATTGAGGTTTCATTGAATAGTGATTTAATGCTTTTAGTGTATAGTGATCTTTCTTCAGTTTATAGTGATTGACTGCTTATGTTGTATGAGTAATTTATGTGCACATTATTTACGCCACTAAATTATTTGAAGAATTTAACAAGTTAAATTAAAGCTTTTAAAGCTAACTCAATAGTAACTAATTTTATTTGAGAAGTAATTTCAGATCGATACTGTGGCTATTGAAGTAAAATGTATAGAACCAAATTATATGTTGAATTTTCATTACAACTGTTAGGAAAACATTAGTTCCTCATAATCTTATGGTATGGAACTAAAAAACAAAAATCATCAAAAGTTTTAAGTTGCAGATTGGCACACCCAAGATTGAGTAATTTGGGAGAAGTTAAGTACATTCAAATTAAAAAAAAAAAAAGAATATTATAAATTCATCCATCTTTTACATAAATAACTCAATTACATTTTTTCTAACTTTTTTTTTAGTTTTTTATGACAAACACACAGTAATAACTACTTCTCATAAAGCCATTGTTATGAGACCATTCCAGTCAAACATTTAAGTTTTGTAATTGTTGGGTAGAGCTGTGTCAAAGAAAGAACTATTAACTACTGTTAATCAAGATTCAACGGGTTGAAAATATGCGTTTGTAATTTATCTTAAAACGTTAGAAAGCCCTTAATTTTAACGACTAATTCAAAACTGCGCAGAATAATGTGAACCCCATTTAATGTAATTTCCGTATTGGCATTGTAAATATTAGGCCTACCTATTTTCTCTTTGGCTTCTAAAAATAGAAAGTTCCCTTAAAATATTAAATTTTATATTATATATATATATATAATATTAAATTATATATATATATATCATTACACACACACACACCCATATATATATATATATATATATATATGGGTGTGTGTGTGTGTAATGATTTGAATTTGAATTGAATCAACGGTAGGTGAAGATTAAACTGTCTGAAATCTCAATACCAAATAGATAAAATAATCTCAATACCGGGCAACTTACAGCTTTTTCCGCTGGTGAGTTAGGGTGCACCATGCTGACCCTCGCAATAGGCTCTGTGTGTGTGCGAGTCCTATCGATATTACCGGTAGAACTTCCAGTGTCCATCTGCGAGAAGACGGAAAACATGCCTTCCTCTATTTCCTTCATTATGGCCTTGTGGTCGTTCAACAAACCTGGAGCCCAAGAGTGAACCGGTTAACCGGTATCGTCGCAGAGACCAGAGCCGTGTCCGGGCCAAACAATGAACAAACACTAACTCTAGTTGTGATAATAATCAATATAATAGTAATAGTTAACACTACATGAAAATGTATTATTTATAAATTTATTTATTTGTGTCTAGTATTAGTGCGATAAGTGAAACCTCTTCTTGAAGATCAGGTCGAAGGCTGGACCCTTTGACTCGAGAATCCGAATGCATGTCAAGTCTATTTCTATACTTGTTCTTCGTGTAGCCCAGTGTTGAGAGAGCTTGTTCACGTGGGTAAGTTGTACAAAAAGGTGGTAAATGTTTCAATGCTCTCTCAGCTTAGTTTATTTTGATTATCTTGATACATTTATAACCAGAATTCAATGCTCTCTCAGCTTAGTTTATTTTGGTCATCTTGATACATTTATAACCAGAATTCAATGCTCTCTCAGCTTAGTTTATTTTGGTCATCTTGATACATTTATAACCAGAATTCAATGCTCTCTCAGTTTAGTTTATTTTGATTATCTTGATACATTTATAACCAGAATTCAATGCTCTCTCAGCTTAGTTTATTTTGGTCATTTTGATACATTTATAACCAGAATTCAATGCTCTCTCAGCTTAGTTTATTTTGATCATCTTGATACATTTATAACCAGAATTCAATGCTCTCTCAGCTTAGTTTATTTTGATCATCTTGATACATTTATAACCAGAATTCAATGATTCTTTTCACTGTGATGAACAGATTTGAAAACAACATTGTTTGCTAAGTCAAGAAGCTGGTCCTCACTAACATTAGAAACATGTTCATTGTTGCAATCCAATGGGTTTCTTATTCAGGCGGTATTGTTGAGATCGTTGGTTTCAACAGGAAAATATTCTCTCAGTGTTGTTGCTAAGATCCCCGGATGCTCAGATATTTCTTGTTTCTCTTGTTCCGGTTATGTTCCCTGGAGAAGATTCCGAAAATTCTTTCAGAATAGGAAAGTTGGTAAAATAGTGTTTCTCCGCAAGTTTTGACCACATTTGAAACTTCTTGATATCTTGTCCTCGACACGACAAATGTCCACGCGAGCTCTAAGAACATTCAGATGCTCAAACACACACATGGCCACCCTGAATCTGAAAAATGTGTGTACAGAAGACACGTGTGCACCTTGTCTCTTAATTCAAAGAATCATTGAGAAACCACCAACGGGGTTCCCTGTGAAGAAGAGTTCGAACATGGTCGCTCCCATCTCCTTGCATGAAACCTCTAAAAGCCTGTTTTGTAAGCCAACATTAATGTGGCACCATCTGTTGTGATATATCAATACACTTCTCCCATTTGATACCAGTTTAGTAGGAAAACTGGTTGATTACATTGAAACCTTCTTCTCCTTGGGTAGGCATCCATTCACAAGAGAACAAACAAACCTCCAATAGTTACTTTTGCCATATATAGCCGCTCTTTTCGATACATCCGTACTATCATCTAAATGAAGAGTCAAGAATACAAAGTCTAACAAATAAATTATTCTCCATATTTTCAGATAAATCAGGAGTTTGTCCTTGAATTGTGTTATTTGAAAGAGGTACTGAACTAACTAGCTTCGCTGCTGAGTCAGCAAATAGCAGCTCTAGCCAGATAAACTGACGGTGACGGTGATGTGTGGGCACACTAATTGTGAACCAGACGCCCTCTGGCCCGAACACCACTCTCATATGTGTGGCCAGGCCTTTAGTCTTGAGGTGAAATAATTTACAAATTGTGAACGTTTGCTATAGATGTTGTAGAATGTATTAATTTCCCCTCTTCTGTTGGGTATTCGGCTTGGGCAAAAATCCAAACTTCCTACAAAATTATATCAAAGAATTTAATCTTTAGAGTACAATTCGTTGACAAGGACCCCAATTGTTCTTCTTGTGACAAAGATTACAGCTCGATGTATTAACTGTGCGAAATGTATTTCGTATTCGGTCATAATTGTCTGCATTTAAGAAAGGAAAGTAACTTTAAATATTTTCTTACAATATTGTAATACTAATACTTAGCACCGCGTCTTGCTGTCCCCTTGAGTTATACGCTTACAATATTGTAATACTAATACTTAGCACCGCATCTTGCTATCCACTTGAGTTATACGCTTACAATATTGTAAAACTAATACTTAGCACCGCGTCTTGCTATCCCCTTGAGTTATACGCTTACAATATTGTATTACTAATACTTAGCACCGCGTCTTGCTATCCCCTTGAGTTATACGCTTACAATATTGTAATACTAATACTTAGCACCGCGTATTGCTATCCCTTGAGTTATACGCTTACAATAATGTAATACTAATACTTAGCACCGCGTCTTACTATCCGCTTGAGTTATACTCTTACAATATTGTTAAATATTCTGTTATAACAGAAATAATTCCCTCAATATTTTTATCACAGAGCAAAGGATACATATCTACTGTAGTTTTTTCTGATAGGTTATTTTTCCAAAGAGATATTTTTTTCTGAAAAACTGACAATTTGTCAGTGGATGTCAACATATTTTAAACTTTCCTTGGATAGTCCTACATGTGTTAACACTATGAAGGTAATTAAAAATCAGCTAAATATGCCATTTTAGCACTCAAAATGTCATTTTGAAGACATTTTCCAAAAGCTTATGTACCTTCATTTTGAAAATAAAAAAAGCTAATAATTCATTTTTAAGTTTTAAAAGTCAACATACCCCTGGATAACCATCTTATTTCAGTAAATTTTAAAATGTCCTGGATATGATATAATAGAGTCAAACATATTATTATTAAAGTTTGTGTTTTTACTAATTAGACTACACCTTATTTCACACAATTGTAAGAAAGGTAATGTTTCTACAACTTTTTAACTAGTGAAAATATGTCTAAAGATATTGGCCATCTATATAAATGTGTTTTGTTGGATATATCAGTGGTGCAAAGAAACTCTGAACTAAAGTTTAGGTGCTATACAAAAAACCAAGCCGAAACATTATTGAAATATACCTCGGTTAAGTGTTACTTTTGGTGACCTAGTGGTCTAGGGGGTAAGGTGTCAGACTTCTATGCTGGCGGCCGGGGTTCAATCCTCGGTCCCGGCAAAGATTTATCTGATTACCAAACCCTTACTTCACCTCTGACAAGACATCTTGTGAATGTGGGGAGTGCCAGGTCTCCACCGTGGTTCGGATCCCACGTTAAACTGTAGGTCCTCCATTTCATCTCACAATCGCCCTACCATTATACATTAGCGTAAGTGCGTGTTACCCGAACGGGTAGTAAGACGCGGTGCTAATAATAAGTGTTACTTTATTTTGCTAAATCAACTCACATATTATTTTATGCCTGGCATGCCGGACTTGATACACGTCGATATCTTGTCTCGGGTAACCTTCACTGTCCACCAGAGATTCCTGCATGTCGACACGATTCTGCAACAACAAATATAAATATTATCTTCTAACTTCCTTTTTTTATGATCAATATTAATCAGACAAAATATATCAACAGAACTGTTTTTAAAATTACTATGGCAAAGAAAACTTAGTCCAAGTGAAAGAAAAAGTCTTGCATTTGAAAATATATATATTTTTTATGAGTAGACCTCTACAATTTGTAAGATGACCACCAGAAGGTGTGAGATGATGATCTTAATTCAGCTGAGCCCAACATCTGACACGCCAGAGTCAACACGCTTTATCTCTGCTTTACGACACAATGGAGAGATTAGTCTTAGAATTAGGCAAGTTTTAAACACGATGAAGCTGTTGTTCTATTTGACCTGAATGTAGACTAAGTCTACTCGTATGTTATTAAATATGAGACACGATCATCGCTGGACACATGACAGCTGTTCACGACACCCAGTGGTCATCTAAAAAACTAATTGTTTCAAGTTTGTGCGACGTGTTGCAGTTAACAAAGTCATACGAGTTTATTTTTTCCCTCTTAGAAAGTAGACCTGAATGTAGGCCTGTGATGTCTAGAATAATTATATTACTGCGCTTTATAAATGTGTACGGACACATTCGCGAAATATCTAGTTCCAGTTTCAACGCTACGTTAAGCAATATAGGCCAGTCGAAAGGCCACTTGGGTGGGCGTCCTCCTGGTGTTTCGATGTTTTATTTAGCTCTACAGGTTTTTATGTTTGCAAAAATGCACGACAAATATCAACGAGTCTGTTTTGCTAGTTTAAAAAAAATATATATATATATTTTGCACCACGTCTTACTACTCGTTTGGGTTATACGATTTAAGTACTAATTACTCTAATGGATTAGGAATTGGGGAGGTTGAATTAGAGGAAGTGAACCCGCATTTGCGTGAAAAGAGAGTGGAAAACCATTTAGGAAAAACCACCCCCAGTTCACCCGACCGAGATTCGAACCTTGATCTCCCCGTCCTCAGCAGCCGAGCTCAACACAATTAAAAAAAATATGCAAAAAATGGGATTGATGTTGGGTATACAGTAACAAAGTGTGTGAAAGGCCTAATTGTATCCACCCTTAACTAAGGTACCTAAGTGCGCTGTAAAGGGTGCGTCAGTTCACTTGAAAGGGAATTCAGAAGCCACCAAAAATGACGTTTGCCATTTAACTCAAGGATGATGCAATTTCCAAGTGCACTTTGCTTCGGAGTTCCCTTGGACGGACTATGTCTCTGCGTTTATAGATATTTATGTTAAGTAAATCTTGATCTCATATTTTGTTTCTTTAACAAGTGAAAATTATATTACGGTAATGAATTGATCGTGATTTTGCCATACAGTTGGAAAAGAAGAATGTACTAAAGTATGTCTACCCTTACCAAACAAACAAATATAAAATTAGTCCCTTCACTTACACAGTCTAAAATTTGTTTCATTTGCTCAATTTCTGATTCAATGGCAGTCTTCCTTTCCATTTTATTTAAAATACTTTCATGTGTTGAATTGTTTTGCATTTTCTTTTCTTTCGTGTACACCATAGATAAGGGATAGTACACAGATAAAATTAACACGAAAAGACAAAGTTCTTTCAAATTGATGGTAAATCTTTCCCGTATAGGGGCTGCCATCTAGTGAAGCGTTGCAACACTTGCCTTGTTTAAAATAGCAGTCTCGATGGATCGGTAGGTATTTTAATTGTGTGATCTTTTCACTTTTACCACTGGGCCGGGATTCACTAGCAGATTTGCTCCCGTTAGTGAATCCAGACCCTGTTTTTGTTTTGTTTTTTGTTTTACTTGATATGGTATAAACACATGGTCAGCTGTGGCGTTGATTCATCATATTCAAATAAAATTATATTAAATTTTCCAAACCAAATGTATATAGAACAATATTTTTTTTAATAGAGTAAATGTTTCTATTAATTATTTTGTAATTGTTTTTCAAAATAGTTTGAAAAATCTTTTAAGTTTCTACATTTTTAATAATAACTATCAATTTTCTAATTAATATTGGATTTAAAAATAATGTTTGGACAAAATTTGTCCAAGTAATAAAGAATCGTGTAATATTAATACTTTTCTTGTTTATGTTTTAACCAGTTATCTCTATACTATACCGTATGGATACAAATACACCCCTTGCAAAGGACCAAAGTGTGACGCTGAAATTTGTCGTCTGCTTCATTGTGAGGGGACAGCTTCAACAGTTTATTTCAATGCTCTTGTGCGAAAACCGGTTTCTGATGAATAAAGTATTACAGTGACCGAAGAAACCTTTATGTTAAAAGGCATGTATCGACCCTAAAAATGTGTATTTTTCCAAAAATTATATATTTTTTTATCCTATCTTAAAGCTAGTGTTATGTATTTTTGAAATATATATTGCTTTAATGTAATTATTATTCACTAGTATAATGGCCTGGCTGATATATGCCTAGATTCTAAAAGTACGTCCACAACCACCAAAAAAATAACTCAACACAATGTTCCTTTGCTTAGTAGATTATAATAGGTCTCATAGATTAAACTTGATAAGATCACCTGTTTATACAGTTATCCATATTTTCTGTCTAAGATGTTTCCCTTTTTTTTATGAAGGTAACATTGTCATCATACAATGCGAAATAAAAAATAAGTTCAATAAACAGCCGGAAGAGTTTTAAGTCGCTACCAGTCCCTATCTAGTATGGTTTCAATCTTGTAACGTTGCTCTTGAGTCAAAGGATCCAGATTGTTAGGTACAGTCAAATCCTTGGTAAATATTCGGTGAATTCTGATACCGTCTAAAGCTTTCATCTGATTAAGTTCTATATCATATAGTTCTTTCTTCAGTTGGCGTGTGTAAGAGCGCTGTTTGGCATTGGTGCGTAGTCGACAAATGACGGGGCTGAAATAACACCAAGTAACGTTTAAATGAAACAGTAGCTACGGTGCAAACAATACACTTTGTTTTCTAACTAATTTAGGTATTTTCAAAAGTCAAAGTACGTGGATTTTAGACATTTTAATTAAGACTATATACAGTGACAGATTAAGTCGTTGGAAGGAGGCTTCCAAGTCCAAACTGATTCTGATTTAATATAATTTAAAACAATAATCTTAAGGATGTTATACTAAAACGCAAGAATTAAAATATATCAAACTTGTAGCCTCCTTTTAATCCTTATGGGGAAAAGGATGGCGTACAGCAATACAAATACATTTTAAAAAACATGGATGCAGAGTGAGCTGTCGGGACTTTGTTTATGAATATATTATCACTTAATATGTTCCCATATGTGCAGCCAATTCCGTCCACAAGAACACCACATGTCCAATTGGAAAAATACTTAAATTTGAAAGTGTGGAAAATGTCTAACTTTTCACCCTAAGGAGGGAAATTGTTCATATTTAAGTCAGATAATAAGTATTTAAATTTGCAAATATATTTATTTATAGCATATAACGATATGAATTGTAAAAAAAAGTAGAGATTTACATTAGTTAGTTCAAGAATTATATGATATTTTATGAAAATCTCTACAACAACTCTGTTTATAGAAAAGGAAATATTTTACAGTACAAGATAAATTACTGCAGATGCTTATTTATTTTCCTAAGTACTCGTGAGAAGTTTAACACCATAGTTAAACTCCAATTTTTCGTTATCAATATAACGATATTCTACAAATCATATAAATCTATCTAATATCATGTATGCTTAGGACATGCAATTTTATAGAAATGAACATTAACAAAATATATAATTATATACAGTATCAGTACAAGGACAAGAAGTGTAACGATGTCGAAAGGCGTCTAAAGAGAGTGTTGAAGCCAGTGTGTGGGCCTCCGTTGAGCCCTATGTTGAAGAGAGTGCATCAAATCCCATCCTACACTGTCACAAGGCAAAATACCTTACCATTGCCAAATAAACCTAAATCATATTAATATCTTAACAGATGCATTGTAACGTTTGGTGTCCACCCTTACCTACTCTCTTGTATTAATCTACTAGCATATTCTAAGGATAGATTAAAAAGTAATAGATGAATACTAGCATAATTAATTACTATTTGATAAATTAAAATACCTAGTTTTAGTGTGTACCCGAGAACCATTAATGGCATAGTTAATAATATGTATGAATTACGTGGCTGTCTATAAATATTATTGGTATCTCCATCCACTTCACCCATCATGTTCAAATACCACTCCTTCATAAATTATTGGTATGTGCCCAAGAATGATTTAATCTGTTGAGCCCTATCTATCTATATGGAACACTGCACAACCGGGAAAACCGCAGGTTTTAGACAATGTTTTAATCTTTCCGTTAAAATAAACAAAACAGCCTGCACAGTTTAGGGTATGTTGCTCAAAGTGTGTGCTGTTCAATGTGTGTGCTAGGATTTCAAATGTTCCTAATGACTGGAAGAATGCTGTCATTGTTACTTCGCAAAGGCAGTATGAATTATAAGGCAATCAGTTTGTTGATTATACCAAGCAAAGTTTTTGGGAGAGTTATAGTTGAGAAAATGCGTGAAAAAACTGTGGACAAGATTTGGGGTGTGCACTGTGGTTTCATGCCAGGTAGAGGTTGCGTAGACCAGATATTAGCATTGCAACAAGTGATTGCATGGCAGTAAGGAAGAAAGTGTATTATTAATTCGTTGATCTGGAGAAAGTATATGATCGTGTGACTAAGAATATGTTATGGAATGTTCTGAGAGAGTATGGTGTGGATGAATGGTTAGTATGTGTAATTATGGCGTTGTATGATGGAAGTAAAGCGTGCGGTAATGTGTATGGGGCCTCAAGGGAATGGTTTGGCATTGAACAGGGTGTTAGACAAGGTTCGGATATGTTTCCATAGCTGTTTAATATATTCATGGATACATGTATTAGGGATTCTTGTGATGACGCGGTTGCTGTACAAATGGACTATTCGAATGTGAGAGTACTGTTATGTGCAGACGATGCCGTATTAATTGCTGAGAACCAACGTGACTTGCAAAATGATTTTAATTGTTTGAATGTGTTGACATGGAGTATGGATCCTCGCATAAATGTCTCCAAAACTAAGGTGATAATTTTTAATAAGTATGGATCAGGAAATGGTTGTTATATTAATATAATTGGAAAATTCTTAGAACAATTGAATAATTTTGTGTATCTGGGAATAATGTTCTGTAAAAATGGAAGGATTGATTGCGAAATTAACTGACGGGTGAATGCACATTGGAGAGTAGTTGGATGTCTGTGGACCGTTGCAAAGAATGAAGTAATATCCAAAGAGGCAAAGATGGCAGTATATAAAAGTGTGTTAACGCCAATAAATTTTATAGATGTGAAGCGAGGGTTTGTCAGGAGAAACACAAGAACAAGGAGAATGCGGTTGGAATTAAATATCTAAGATATATATGTGGACACACTCGTATGAACAGAGTCAGTAATGAATGGGTGCTGAGGAATTGCGGTTTGAAAGGGAATACAATAGATCAATGTGAAAGAAGCGTCTTACGTTGGTTTGGACATGTAGAGAAGATAAGTGTGGATCGAGTGACACATCAAATATATAAAGGTAGAATGTGTGGATGGAAAGGAAGGGGTAGGCCATGTAAGACGTGATTGAATGTTGTAGACGAATGTGGGAATAAAAGAAACATTAAGATCTGTAAGAATAAATAGCATGCATGACTCGGTGTCTGGATGTTGTTGAAGTGAAGGAAGTATAGCATGCATGACTCGGTGTCTGGATGTTGTTGAAGTGAAGGAAGTATAGCATGAATGGAAAATCTGGAGAAATGATCGAGGATATATTAAGCACGAGGTTTATATATATACTATGGCACTTGTAGCTCTAAGTAAAGTTGTTTGAATGTTGCAAAGGCCAAGAAATTTAAAATTGTAGATTTTAGATAGACCTGATATAAAGTTAATGTTTTTCGTCCCACAGGTCTAACCATTATAGCTATCACAGATTTACATTTACTAAGAATATCACGATGAAGATGAATTTGAAGTAGATCCATCAGAACTCTCTTGGAGAAAGGAGGCCATTTCTCTCCTGCAATACCCCACTGTGTCAAATCATAATATTTAAATTATTTAGGTTTAAAACTTACTATGGAAGTACTAGGTTTGTATAGCTTGGGTTTATTGAGACATCACTACGACATAGTTCAGGAAATGGTGAGCTATACACATTGGCATTAGTCTTCTTTCCAACTTCATCTTCCTTCAGTTTATCTGAAGTAGAACCAAGTGAATTTTTATAAGTCATCGTGAAGATGATCTCAAAACTGTTATCTTATAAATTTTAATATTTTACTACAACAATAATCTTAATGTGATTCATACCACATGGTTTTTATTCTATCAAATTATTTTTCAATTTCCATAGTTACTTAATCAATTTTTTTAATTCTTATTAATAACATATTTAAACAATCTAGTTGAATTTTATCAATAAGAAATCGTACACTTCCCATTTACTCTGAAATGTCTTCTTCATATCTTGACCAATTTCACAATATCCCACATTTTATGCTTCATTAATATTGGAACCAATCAAGTTAAGCGTGTAATGTAAAGAGTGAAAATATAAACTAGCCTTAAATACAGTATATATATATATATATACTTGGGGAAGAGGGGATTTACACATTTCATTCGTGTTTTTTTTTGGTACTCCGGTGTTTTACCAACTATGCTCATGTGAAGATAAATTAAGTTTATGATCAAGCTTCCGAATATTCTTCATGTTCTTTCATCCTTATATCACTATCGACATCACATTTGTAATAGATATATTAATAATAATACTAATAAAACCTTTAACAACCAAGTCGAACGTCAATCACGAACCCACACAAGTAGTGACGTCATGAGGCCTGGCAATCCGCTGGTTCTTATGGAGAATTATCAGTTACAGGCCAGAGTGTTAACTGTGGCAACTCCG
>CABFVX010008209.1:0-25621 GCA_902151425.1 Timema shepardi | reverse complement strand
GGTAATCAAATAAATCTTTGCCGGGACCGAGGATCGAACCCCGGCCGCCAGCACAGAAGTCTGACACCTTACCCCTAGACCGCCAGTTCACCTACATGATTATTGTTACGAGTCCCCCCTCAGTAAAAAATAAGCAATGCTTGAACCCTCTCCCCTCTAAGGTGTTATATAATACCTGAATTCCCCCTAATATTGTATCTTTAATGCCTGTGTTACTAATTTTATTCATACTTTTCATTTCTACATGTTGAAAAAGTTTGGCCACATCCAAAATTTTCCTCTAGTTTACATTATCTAGTTCTCAGTCAGTGGTAATTAATTGCATTGTGATGTTGACTTGTTTGTAAATATGTTCTAGTGTTTTATTATTATTATTTATACTTTTTTACGCTTGTATCTTTACTTGATGGCAATTTATAACCTCTTTTTATTAATATTACTTATGCGTGAGTACTTCATTTCAATTTTAACCTTGCTTTTAAATTTGCAGTATTTAAAATAACTCTAGTTTTTGTGATAATAAATCAAAGTATGCTCTTAAACAATTTTTTTTTAAAGTTATCACCACTCCAGTCTGCTTTCTCTACTCCACCTAACTTTGTTTGTCTGTGTATATTATTATGTCAACTCGATCATTTTATATGCAGATGAACTAATAACACTAACGTGTTAGGGATTGTAGGTTTAATTTTTAGGTATACCAGTATTTGTGTGGGGGAGAAAGGAGAAACTACCACACCAAGATTTGAAAACTTATCTCCCTTTCTGCCAGTCTATTATGAATGTAACTAGAGATAGGCGAAACAGTGATTTTATGATATCAGTGAATACAGTGACTGTGATTTTAAAATAGTGGTGATTTATACCAGTGATTTTTCACTGTGACTGGTATTCACAGTGTCTCAATGGACCGATATTTTTCACTCTTCAACCACGGTCAAAGCTAGTATTTAGCTGCTGTCCGAGTAGGCGAGTACAATCGAGTATTGAGTATCGAGTAATGAGTATCGAGTATCGAGTAAGGAGTATTTCTGAGTAGTGGGTATTTAGTATTTACTCGAATAGTACCATGACAATCGGTTGGAAGGAAAACTAATTACTCGAGAGTTTGGCGGTTTGCAATGGAATTCGATACTTTAAGGCCTAACATAAACTCTTCCTGTCGGCACTGACATTGACAATTGACATTCAGCCACCTAATCTTCAGGTTTAATCTTGGTTTCATGTTGCCTGACTAATTTACAGTTAATACAAAAGTATATGTTTTAAGAAGTTTCATACAATTGAAAAAAGAGAAAGCAAATACTTTTATTTAATATTTTATAGTGAAATGTTATGTAATTTGGGCAAAATTAGTGGCCCAACAAACATTATGTTAAACTTGAATACCAATATTAAAACTTATTTGACGTATTATGATAAATTCTTGTAATTGTGTAATTTATTTAGTGATCTGTTTTACTATAATTAAAATTTATGTGACATTAAAAATGAACATAACATAAAGGTGATTAATTTAGAAAATGTTGTTTGGAATGTAGGTCATTTATTATATTTTTGTAGTATTATTTTATTTTAAATACCATACATCTAATAGTGGATGAACTATACATATATTAGAAGCAAATAAACTTTAGATTAGACTATAGGATGATTAGGATCATCAACGCATAGTAAATATTAAGGTTTATTAATATATTTTCTACTTTGTTACTTATTTTAATTTATTATTTGCGATTTTGGGGATAGTATCACCGAAAAAGAGAATAAATGATTTTTTTTAAGCCTACATTTAAAATAAATACGAAATGTAATTTTCTTAGTAAGCAATCTTTTCGATTTTGTTCTTAACAACAAATATTTTTTATTGAAAACGTATGTGAATGAAACATTTAAACCACTAAAGTCATTTTTACGTAGCAATTTGAAACCTTTATTGAAAAATGAGCTCTACGCGATCAAGTGTTTTATGCATTGCATAAAATAGTTTAGTTCTTTTTTATGAAAGTTCTTTGTGCTAGCTGACGAGAAAACTAAAATTTAAAAGGGAATACCAAAGTACCCTTTTTAAAGTCGTAAGCACAAGGAGCGTGGCCAACCCCCTACTTTTGGGCCTCAAATTTAATGCCGGGATTTGGGCAAGGCATCTCCATTGTGTTTGGTGTACACCAGTGATTTACCATTTTATATTCAATATTATAAGATCTAAAATATATAAAGGTATGTCATGGACGATCTCGCGGACCCCACTTTAAGAATGTCTGATCAAAGCTACTCTAACACGTAGCAGGCACTGTAAACACTTTTAATAAATACACAATAACATTTGTATACGACCTTCTCTTCAGTACGCTTGGCCGGGATTCCAGAACCCCGATATCGAAGTCACTTGTAAATTCTAGAAGACAAGACCCATTTGGCCGCTTGTCACGGGTACAATTCTTATAACCCTTACCTGAGTCAATTGGGCCTCAAGCTGCCCTAGGAGTGTGTGCCTAGGATAGTGAGTCTCGCCACTTGTAGATGGAAAAACTTGCCGAGGCGCCCTTAGGTCTTCCAAGGAAGGAGCTAAATGAAACAAATACAAATATTTTGCTATTATACACTTTGTTTACACTCCGGTGTGTTGTTGCGTTGATACACATTGGATCTAAATGAATGTATCACACTTTGGTGTCCGAGCTTCAATGGTAGCGTTACTATACATCCTAGGATCTGCCGATAAACACCAAGGTCCGTATGCAAGACCGAGGAGGAGAAGAGGCGGAGGACGGTTGATTTGCTTGCTAGGACGAGCGCGCGCTTTAGAAACTCCAAAGGTAGGTCCCGACCAGCCTTCTGCGTTACTCCTACCCCTGATATATAGCGCAACTCCGGCGCGGCGCGCACGAGCAATAGAGGTGTGACGCATATGTTATTATTGTTTTGTGTTGTCTAGAAAATATGGCGCTCCTTGACTATCGAAAAGTCGCGTATTTTAACGTAATTGACGAGAATTTTGAAGACGAGCCTAATCAAGTTACTGTGATTCAACGAAGGCACGCTAGGGATTTTCAGGATACCTTTTAGGATTATTCTGACGAACAATTTCGTAAAATATTTATATTTTCATAGGAATTTGTATGGCAATATATGTTTCCTATGTTGGAAATTGACAATCCCGATACACGACTAAGGCTTCCACTGCTACATTTACAGCAACAGATAAGTTAATAAAATTGTAAATATTCTTTTTTTAAAGTTTATGTTATTTATTATTATTAAATTTACAAAAAAACATGGTTCATAAAGGGTTTTTTTTTTCGAGAAAGAACAACTAATTAAAATTGTTGGATTGAATACAATAATGAGTTTTCATGTTTGTTTTGTAATGTGTTATTTAAGATTAAATTAGTATCGGTATATAAGTTTATTCTATATTAGGATTTGTATTATTTACTGACAACATAGTTCTTCCACTGTTTATTATTATGTAATTGAAGCAATTAGGCTAAATGATTGTTTTGTGATATACAGTAGCTATTGGGATTTTAGTTGACATTTAATATTGATTTTTTGTTTATACAGGTCAAAATAAGCTTACCTCTAAAAACATCACAGTGGGGCCTACTTACATATTTATTCTTATAATTATGTAATAGGCTAGTAACTTTGCTGTACCATTTTTAGGGTTTTGGCGGAAAGCTGTAGGCCTACCATGTTAAGCGGTCAACGGTATCACGTGTCGTCAAGGAACACACTACTCCCTAGACACCAAAAACCCATATAAAGAGTTGACCTAGGTGACTGCGAGTATATTTTGTTCAAATAAGGTTTTGTGAACCACCATACGTACGGGGATAACTCATTCTGACGTGTTAAAGTGAAAACAAGGTCTTCCCGTAGGTTATTTACAGAATGTAAAAACTTTCAAGGACAAACACAATATTGGGCATTTTTAGGATCGCGTGAATTACTCTACCAAATAAGCGTACGTACTACTCGTGTGAATCACAAACGAATGGTCTGCAAACTTAACCAGTTACGTTGTTAATATATTTGGGGAAAGTGTGAAATATGTTAGGCCTATAGCTTGTTTTTATGATGAATTGATGGGAAGAGCACCGTTTAACCATCTCTGACGCATCAGCACAACCATCTTCGTTTTTTGTTTGGCTAGTTTTAACTGGTGTTCTTCAAGCCAGGTTTCGATGGTGTCAATGGTCGACCGGACCAGGAGCTCAGCCTCCTCAACGCTGTCCGCCACTACAGGGCCGCAACGTCATCAGCGAAACCCGCTAGCTGTACTTGCCTCGGTAAGGGAATTTCCAGTAGTTCGTCGTATTTTGCGTTCCATAGGTCCGGGCCCATGACCGAACCCTGTGGTACGCAGCCGTTATCGGGTATTCTTGGGGGCCTTCTGTGGTTTTGACAATTAACGTTCTTGCGTCAAGATAATCCTCAACTATGGCCAAGTTCTCTTTTTTATGTGTAACCGATGTTCCAGTGCGCCAAGGATGTCAATCCATCTCGCGCTGTTGAAAGCGTTTCTTACGTCGAGCGTGAGGAGGATGCAGACTTTGCGTGATTTAAGGTTACCAAACCACGCTTCGGCTATAATCCCCATGATCTTCTTAATCGCGCCGATCGTCAATCGGCCCTTTCGAAAGCCGTGTTGATTTTCGGCGAAGCCACCGACGCGGTCGATGTCATTTCGAAATCTCGCCTGTATCAGCTTTCGAGCAATTTACCGGTGATGTCTCGCATGCAGAGTGGCCTAAAAGACGAAGGTGTTAAGGGGGTCCCTTCCCTTTATCAAGGAGGACCAGTCTCTGGCACTTCCAGACGGTAGCAAACGTGCCGGTTGCAAGGCACGCGTTATATACATTTAGCAGTAGATACGGGAAATCCCGGGCTATGCTCTTAATCACTGACGTTGGAATGCCGTTGGGGCCGGATGCCTTCCCTGTTTTGAGGGTCCTAGCTGCATCTTGCAGCTCCTTGACTGTGAATTATGAAATTTCACCACTGTTTGCATAATGCCTTTTTTCTCGTGGTGGGTGTTTTGGAAACAACTCCGCTACAATGCTGTTCATTATGGCAGACTGTCAGATATAGCCGTTCGAAATAGAATTGAACCATAGATGTAGATAAGGAGAAAGTATATAAACTTGTAAATCACGGGTGAATTGACTGCAATGCTACGAGGTGTATATATAGACAAGGAAAAAAAACATATAAAATTACGAGATCACCGACTCTATCGTTACCCAGTTAGGTTAACATTGACTATGGAGAACGTGTTAACCAAGATTGATGTTGAGAAAGGAACACCATCGTACCAAATAAAAGCTTGGCCTCAAGATTGCAGAACCAATCGTTTAGTTGTAAAGTTAACGTAAACTCTGTGTAAAGTTTAATAAACAATTGCATTTTTCTAACCTGTTGTCATAAAGATTATACTCCGATAAATTTAATATTCACTCAAGATTATTTGGTAAAATAATAAAACAAAAAAATAAGCGGGTAAAAGCTAAAATCGAATTATTCAATTATGAATTCAAGTGACATATTTTTTAAAGTTAGATATTTTACTGCTTTAATTCGTGAGAACATATTGCTATTAAATGAAAATATGCTTGAGGACGATTCCACCTATAGTTCTAGCAGATTATAAACACCCACAAAAAACTACAGCTTAGAGATTGGATGGTCAAAATAATTTGACCTAACATATCAAATAATCCTAATTTGTAGCGTTAAAACTATACGATTTTGTCTTTATATTCTAATTATAAATTTGGGTAGCCTTTGAGTAGTGAGAATATACAAGTGTGTACTTACGTGGGGCTGGAGGCATTGACTGCAGGAGCCGTGTTGACTCGGATATAGCCAGGTACACTGTCTCAAGACTTGTCCCCCGTACTGCTTGTCGTGAGACTTCAATACTCCTCAGGGGATCGAGGTCAATGCCGATATTATGCTCTTCTATCGTGGAGATTGAAGGGGGCGAATTTTCATTTGAATGCATATATCTATATAAAATATATGCGCTGGTAGCCACGCCCACAACGCCGGCACCACCAATAATAATCTTTATCGCAAAATCCATTTACACGCTGGTGACAGAACGCTCTTCTTATATAAAATCAACTTTATAATTGCTTTTAGCAAAGTAGTCATAGAAACAAAACAATCTAGAAGACATTGTTAAAATGTATTTTATTTTCAAATTTGTATGCATTATTGTGGTAGATAGGGGGACCAGCTGGACCAACTAGACCGGCCCGAAAAGCTGGCGGGTCCTTTTTCCTCTCTTTCCTCGCCATCCCTTCTCTCTAAACTCCCTGATTCTCTTCTTCCTTTCTATATCTGTATACCCTCTACCCTTCCAAACAGTTCTTCTTGTGCAGAACCATAGATTCTCCGTCCGATTCATATAATCTTCAAGAACTTTAACTGTCATGGCAGTGTTTTTATCAATGACTACCAATGTCACTAGTATCAGAGGGAAAATATAACGGGTCCATACTTTTCCAGCTGGTGAGTCCTCCAACCCGCCAAACCCCTCACTTCTCTTCTTCAACAAAACTAGACTAGGTAGGCTTTGACCTTCACCTCCACAGCTTATTTGTTTCTTATCTCTCTCTCCCCTTCAAAAACGGTAGTTATAAAAGGGGTCAGCGTTTGGCTCCAAGCAATCTAAAAACTCAGCCAGATTTTTAATGAGCTAATGATTTCTGTTTCAGTTCCTGGCAAAAACTAAAGGTTGATAGATAATCCTTCTGATTGATTTTTTAACAAAATGATTTAGATTATTTCACCCCCCTTACCTACCCGTCCTCACTAAACATTAAACATCAAACGATAAACACTAAACAACTAACCAACAAAAATTGAGCGTAAAATTGAGCTTCTATAATATTTCATAAATTCAATTTTAGTTTGCTCCGAAATGAAAAGTGTACTTTGTACACTACTACAAATAATATTACAATGTTTTCAACATTAGAAAGCATAATATTTGTGTACATAACACTGTGACGTACCCTTCCCCTCTTATCCCCCACCATGTAGACATACATTAAAGTTAGCCCCTCCTACCACCCATTACTCCCTGCGGACCAACCCCATAGAGGAGAAGGATACATTAGCCACTTGGTTTTCTAGGGTAATTGATGTGAGAGTAAGCATGGATTATAGAAATCACGGATTATACCAAAAAATCTTAACCCTCTCTGTATATACAGCATATACTTAGTGGATTAATGAAATAAGTCCTTTATTCTTTTGTTTTCTCTCTGAGGGCTGTACTGATTGCCGTTAATTTGCATTATATCCATTCATTGTGTTTGTAAAGTGTTATCCTGCTTTCTCAGGTCAGAACACATTTCTCAGCCTTCAGCGCCTTCCTTGGCTACTGACTAGCTTTATCACTCGATAAAATTTAAGACTTAGTTAAGTTGATCTAAAAGAATAGGTGAGTTAAACAACTTCTTCTGTGTCATTTGTAACAAGGTTACAAAAGTAATACTGAGTGTCTCAACTTGCAAAAGGACATTTGAAGGGATGCTGGGCCAAACACACAACATATGTAATGTATTGATTTGGATTAATCTACATTATGTAAAAAGTCATGGATGAAGGTAATTTTTCTTTAAAGCAATATAGGTAGAGTATCCTTTTAAGATTCATCCATGAACAAACACGCGTTTCTCAGAATGAGGTGAAAAGGACTTCACCCTAAAATATATTTTTTTATACCTTCTTTCTTGTTAAAATATCTACTGCGTTGCTTCCTGTTAAAGGAAAAAGTTCATAGTATTTGGTAGAAAACGCCATTTCTTTATACCAATAAGAAGCTAGCTCTCACAAAATGTGTCGCCAGGACTCTGTCTATTGGTTAGTTTTTACTTTGTTGACCAGGGGAGAAAATGCAAGGCGTATGTCATATTTAGACCATAGTGCGTATGTTTATTCACAGTAGACACAGTATAAGCAGTACAGTATCGACAGTATAACAGAACAGTATAGCAATATCATTTTGACGACGACGACGATGGGGAGGACGATCTCCGGGACCTTGCTCACAGTCCAACACATTATAATATAAGTCACTTCAATATCACAAGTGTGCAGTGATAACAAACATTTAACTGAAATATGTGCAAATAATTTACTGGTGTAATTAAAATAAACTGTGTGTGAAATAACAGCCAACAACATTTCTCTTTCTTTAATAATATTAATACCGATTTAATTAGTGCTCGAACACGGGGCTATAGACAGCTAATTAAACGGTATATTTTCCGTACAGTGGTGATAGGCGCTCGATCACGGAGCTTAAGACAACCTAAAGTCATCACATCATCTTTTATCAGGGAATTAATCCGTTGTGTATCAATCGACGCCCGATGTAGGGTGATTGATCACATAGTTATTATTATTGACGCCCAAAGAGCGGCGCCATTTTATTCCGTATTGTTACACATAATGAGCTACAAATACAATTACCAAATGCCTAAGACTGTTCAGTAGGGTATCCTAGAAGTGTGTAAACTGTGTTCACACCTAATACAGCTAATTGTATTTCCTAACCACACTATCCAGCTGTTGAAGCGACCTGAAACACAAGTCAAACCAGACCAACAAGGCGTCCACCACAATAATAAATTAAGTATTGTTCAGAGGGAATCATATGACCCTCAGTTAAGCTACAGGTAAAATTAGACATTAATAGAAATTAAATACTAACTAGTGGACTGTTGGAGAGATGGCTGCAAATTATCGCGCTAAAATATATTCAAAACTTTTTTACTTGAAAATGTTTTATATAATGACGTGACTTTCTTAGTTAAAGGTTTACTTGTCAAAGACAACTTTCCATTGATTTAGATCTTTCGGTGATTAATTTTAATCTAAAAGTAAGTTTTTCTTCTTCACTCTACGATTAGAACCGTAAAACGTCCCTCTCCCAGCTCTTTGCTCATTTTTTTGCCTTAATACTTAAGTAAGAATTCAGATTTGAGTTATTTCCAAACAAAGAGAAATAGAAATTCCCAGATATATCACCCAGAAGAACCCGAAGCATAGTCTTCACACGTTCTGCGATGCTAGTCAAGTTGCATGTGGTGCTGTTGTGTATTTGAGATAGGAGACTGAACTTTGCATTGAAATTCAACTTGTTCAGGCTAAGGCCAGGGTAGCGCCTATCAAGAAGACCACTATACCACGTCTGGAGCTCTTAGGCGCTACTATTGGGGCTAGACTGTTTTCCTCCATAGTGTAACATTTAGATTTGATTGCGTCATACTTCTGTTTCTGGAGTGATTCGAGTACGGTTTTAGCGTGGATACAAAGAGAGGAGCAGTGGGCTACTTTTGTACGTAATAGGGCTCAAGAGATTAAAGGATTGACCGCAAAGGAAAACTAGCGCCACGTTCCAGGTCCACTTAACCCAGCAGATATAGCCAGTCGAGGATGACCTGCTAAGAAATTGATGCAGGTGAGATGGTGGGAGGGGCCTGAATGGCTAAAGCTGCCTCCAGATCAATGTCCTATGGAAGTTGTTTCTGCTGATGAAGAAATTGTCTACCAGGAAAAAAAAGAAAAGGTGCGGCTACGACTCTACCAAATGTGAACACCGACGATGTGTGGTATTACCGATTCTTCTCTCAGTACCACAACATTTATTCATAATCTATTAGTGTAATTAATTAATGTAGTCATTTTAAATACTAAATTATATGATATATTATTGTTATTAGTATTTTCTCTAATTATTTACTATACACATAACTTTATATCTATCTCTAAATACTGATGACATATAAAATTCTAAACAAATTTTGAAATTTATTTGAAAGTTATGCTTTATTTTTAAATATATTTTATAATTTGCAATGGTATAGTATTTTACACTATTATTGTTGCTAAAGTATTGGTTTTTCTTGACCGAAGTAATATTATTTTTATTTTTTAATGTTGGTATCTAGCTGGACACACTATTAACACCACCTTTAATTTTGGTGGGTACTGGGTAGAGATGGGCTAAACAGTGATTTTAGGATATCAGTGATTTTTCACTGCGACTGGCATTCACAATGTCTTGATGGACCGACATATTTTCACCTTCACAGTTTGTTGCTAGGTAGTAGGTCGATATTTTGTATCTCATCGCGTTCTACGATATTTGTAAATAATTATATTACTATAGTATTATTATTATTCATAGCCAATAGCCAAGTGTATTTCACGACTCAACTAAACAAGTAAATATATCCATTAATATTAAAAAAATACAGTTTGCAATATTGTGTGAATGTTCTGGTCAATGGTATAAAACAACAAATATAGAGATAATGACCAAAAAACGTTATACTCCATAATTAATTGCAAACTTGTTGAAAAATAGGAAAAAAGCCTTTGCAAGTAAAACCATTATTACACTATAAACATGACAACAATAATAACAGCACACAAAATCAAATGAGAGCAAAAATAATTATTTGAAACATTGTTTAAATGCTTAGACCAACATTATTAAACAACAAATATAAACTGACAAAAAAAAAGCTACACACTTTGTAACTAAATGCAAACTTTTATGAGAATAGGAAAAGAACAAAACAAACATTACGAGTAAAAATCTAAAACCATTATTACATTAAAATAATTATAGAAATATCAAAATCCTCTGGTCTAGATTTACAAAACTGTTTGGACATTTATAACACATGCTATTGTGAATTCACATTCATAAAAATGATTTGTTTAACTTTGTTTTAACTGAGCTGAGTTCAGCGTTCATTCAGGATATAACCACCTATTGAAAAAATGTGTTCGCAGAGAACAAAGGTTGATAAGGCACAAAATCTCTCCTTGACAATTTCACTAAGGTGTGTATAGCTATGTTTATGTTCTCTCCACCATTTAATTGAGTCATTATCACGATTTAGTATATCTTCTTCCATATACCGCTGCACTTCTACAAGGGCACGAGATGATGCTGTCCCTCTTGGTGATGCTTCAGCTACTGATTTGTCTAGGAAATTATATACCGACAGCTCTTCATTTGTACCAGGCATTGAGGGATTTATATATCCGGTTTGAGGCATTTCTTTCGAAAGTTTTGTGGCTATGGCATTTGTCACTTTTTTTTTTGCATTTTCAGTAGCTGGCGGATTCTTAAAAGCAATTTTTTAAATCGGGGGTCTAAGAAAGTGCAAAGTGAAGGAGAATTGCTTTGTTCCAAGCTACCTAGTCTATCCTCTAAACATCTCTTAAGTTCATGAACTAGGCTCCTCACTGTTATCACATAAATCTTTTGTTAATAACTGTGTGAATACGTTGAGAAGTCCATTGCTCATAACAATTGCTAGTGAAGCAATAGCATAGTTCTCTCCACTAATTGATTGTATGACACTTTCAAAGGGTTTAAGGACTGTACACAGCTCACGGGCAACTCGCCACTTCCTTGAGGTGAGCACTGGCAGCTCTCTATCCAAGAGAGCAATAGAACTTTTCACTGCTTCCTCTAAATCACAAAATCGTTGTAACATAGAGTATGTTAAGTTCCAACGTGTAGCCACATCTTGTAGCAATTTTTAGGGGTGCATGCCTGAATTCTTTTGATATGTTAAAATCCTTTCTTTGGCCACGCTATTTCTTTTGACGTGTGCAACTATTGTATTGACTTTCTTGTGTCACTAACATTTAGGGAAGCACATTCTAAAGAAGTGATTTCATCTCAAAGTATTTTGAAATAAAGTGAGCACTTACTGCAGTGAAGGTAGTGACGCTTTCATTGTTTGTTAATAGACGTCCAACAATCGGTAGTAATGCAAACGACTTTGACAGTTTCTATTAGTTCTTTAGTGGAATTATAGAAACTTTCATAAATAGCAGGTATCATTGTTTTTGAAATAGTATGCCTAACTGGGAGATATTAATTAAGGTTCAACGCATTGACAAAACATTTGAAACTTTTTTTCTCCACTACACTGAATGGTTTTATATATACTGTAAACAATTTCACTAAATGTTCATTAATTATCTTCTTGCTGCTGATCGTTAGTTGTTTTTTTATGAAGAATCTTTAAAATAGAACCTTGCTGTAGTTTAGATGGATTCGATGTGTTTACTGTAAATTCTTGAGTACGCACAAGGGATTGTGTTGATGTGGTGAAACTATTGTTGGTCATTTCTCTTGTTGGGCTGGAAGTTGATTTTTCTCTAATTTGCTTATCATTTTCAGCTGATGGTGTAATCCGCATAAAAAATCACCAAATTTCCGTATGTTTATTTCGGTTGCTGTTTATAAAAGCAAAGACCACCACTGTTCACCCCTGCTTGTCACCATATAGTCAACAGAATGAAGTATGGACGTGAACATATATTGGCAGTCACGGTCAAAGCTAGTATTTAGCTGCTGACCAAATAGGCGAGTACAATCGAGTATCGAGTATTTCTGAAAACTAGGTATTCACTCGAATAGTCCCATGAGTATCGGTTGGAAGGAAAACTAATTACTCGGTTGTTTGGCGGCTTGCAATGGAATTCGAAACCTAAAGGCCTAGAATTAGCTCTTCCTGTTGGCACTGACATTGACAATTGACATTAAGCCACCTAATCTTCAGGTTTGATCTGGGTTTCATGTTCTTGACTAGTGTACAGTCAATACAAAAGTATGCATTTATAAGCTGTTTCAAACAGTAGATAAAAAGAGAAAGCAAAAAATTGTATTAATATCTTAGAGTGAAATGTTATGTAATTTGGGCAAAATTAGTGGGCTAACAAACATTATGTTAAACTTGAATACCAATATTAAAACTTATTTGACGTACTATGAGAAACTCTTGTAATTGTGTAATTTATTTAGTGATTTGTTTTACTACAATTACAAGTCTTGAGAGTCTTGACCCATGTAAACCTTAACAAGGACTTCTCTAGAAATTTGAAAGGTCTCCATGTCTCGGGAAAGCCATTGTTCAAGTTTAAAACGTTTATGTTTGTTATGTAGAATTTCTAGCACACGTCCGTTTTTTTATATAGCTATGCAACATTTTTGTTTACACTGTGATGTAGAGTCAAAGAGTGGGGTCAGTGGTTCAAGGCTCTAGTGGGTCTGACTCAAAAGGAGTGTGGGACAATATTAAAATACAAACTACAGCACAATGCCATTCATGTAACATACTTAATTTATTATCACATTGTGGTTCTTGTTTCTTACAATCGGTTTTTTGCCATTTTCAAAATAGGATATTTATCGCCATGGCACACGCCTCTAAAATCATCCAGGGATATGTCATAAAGAGCAACTCCTCCAAGCCCCTTAATTTTGACGTAAGTAGCTCTATCCCCAGCGGTGTCTGGGTCCTCGTAGGCCACCCAAATGCCACCCTCACCCTCTGAGTCTGGGAGACGGAAGGCGTATGTTCCCAGCTTCTTGGAGGGATCCGTCACGCGTCTCAGAAGGTGTCCTGTGGCTCTCTGGTTGGGGTTAGGAATCAATGCGCATATCTCCGGATAAGACAATAAACCAGGGGTCTTGGTCTGGGCCCCTTCTCCACCAGGTCCATCCGCTGTCAGAGGTGGCACGCCGGAAATTTGACTTTCAGTTGTCAGTTTCCATGTTCGCCCATAGGTGGAGATGCCCAGGACTATCTTGCTACCTAAAAACGTTACATTTGGGGAGTTAAACAAAATACCATTAGGATATTCGACAGGGTGCTTATTTAAAACTAAGCGTTAGTATTTTTTTATTAATTCAAAATAATAGATCTAATAGTATTTTAAATCCTAATTTCCACCTTTACTGAAATTGAGTGCATAATCTGTTCAGTGGCATAGCAATTAACACTTTGGCAAAAAAAAAAATTCTAGACCCATAATGCTTTGCAATAACTTACTTACTCTATGGCATTACACCCTGAATTTGTTCTCGTCATGTAAGAGGCCACGTTTTACACAAATAAAGACTAACCGGTAAAATTATAGTTTTTGTATATACTGATATTTACATTCCTTGAAAGCAGGTGGAATGTTAACAACATACTGACCGAGTAGTACCATGCGTTTCCTGACTGTAATCTTTCCCTAATCTCAACTCTAATATCGTTACTGCTAGCTAACATTTATTCCTTAGTATTTAGACTCATAAACCCTGCCTAATGATGTGTTGTTCGAAGTAATCTCTAAATTATTGTCCCCAATCTGTATTTTATATGTGATCATATACTTAGTCTTTTCAGCGTTTCTTTCTAAACCTATTTCCTTAATAGCCTCTAAGAAGATCTCTGCATTTCTTGCAACAGCTTCCTAACTATTGCCTAACAAAGCTAAATCATCTGCGTATCCTAATAGCTACATTGTACCGTTTAATGTGAACCCTTCCATACTTTCTTGCATTAATCCATTAACATACTTTAAGGCTAGATCAAAGATAAATGGATAGAGTGCCTCTCCTTGTTTCAACCCATTATGTATTTAAAAAGTGATAAGTGATATCCTGCCACACGTATCATTCAAACATAGGCTTCATCAATTAGCTTGGCAAGTGTTTTTATACCCCAACCTTACTTTATATTATAATTTGTTTCTTTTAACTGAATCGTGGGCCATTTAAAATTGAACTTTCAATTTATATTCCAATTTTTTCCCCTAATATTTGCCAAATAGCAAAATATTTTCCGTTGTTGATCTCTTGTCAAAATCCACACTGATGATTACCAATTATTTCTTCTTCATAAGGCGTCAATAACATTTAGAATTATTTAGATACAATTTTATAGCATGTTGGTAGTTGTGAGATACCTCTATAATCATTACGCTCTGTTTTATATCCCTTTTAAAAAATGGCCATTTTAATACCTTCCTTCCTTTCTTGTGGTAATACATTATAGTTCCACATGGAACATAGCAATTCAAGACTTTCTATTAGTGACATTTCAATACCTCCTTTAATAAATCTTCTGGAATTGAATCTATACATGGATATTTGTGTTTTTTTAACTTCCTAATCGTTTATTTGACTTCACTAATACCTGGTTATGAAACTAGTGGTTCAGAAGTATGGATTTAAATTTGCAATACAAATTCAAAACAATCTATCAGCTATTTTTCTAGTAGATAAGCTTAATAATTTAGATTATTTTCACAATGGTTAGTTTCTGAATATTGTGTTGTGTCAGAGATAAACTAATCACATAGCTGCATCTACTTTTATTAACTAAATTTAAGATAAATCGCTATACACAATGTCAATAATTGCTCTTTGCTAAAGTAAATAGATGTAATATAAGTAGAAACTAATTTTAAAAGTAGTTCAAATGCTTTGATGGAATTATGTCATAATATTAGCTATTTGCGACAATATACTAACTTAAATAAAATGACTGTACATGATCACTGCAGTATACGGACCTTGGATGCCTTGATCGGTCCACCACTTGACAGCAGCATCAGCGGTCTCATTGACGGGTCTACCCCCGGCATTATACAGGGCTGAGGGATAATCTGCCTGTTGAGGGTTTCGAGACGGGTTCTTGTAATCAAATGCCAACAGCGTGATGCTGTCCAGATGCTGAGCCAAGGCGCTTGCGTCATAGTACGCCTGAAATATGAATATTTAATATCAGAGTAAGCTACAATGGTGACCAAATAAAATAGCTGGTACACAAATCAAAATATTCTTAGCTATGAAATAGACACTTTTTATAATAACCTATCATTTTACTAATGCTAAAGTTTTACATCAGTATATATTTTAATATTATACTTTGGAGCTTAACAAAAGCAAACACAAATAATTATTAAATACCTTAAAGTAAAACTAGCACAAAATAAATGCACAGAAAAATTATTTACAAATCTTGCCACTTAGGCTAGTAATACATTTTTCTGTATGAAAAAAAATAATTCAAAATACTAACTTAAAAGTCTTGAGCTATTTTAGATAAGAGTGTCATTCTTCTTACTTTAGATCTTGCAAACCTCTAAATTACTTTAGAGTTTAATCTGAAAATATTTTAAATAAAATATTCTGTACATAATTAATTTTATTAGAAATAAAAATACGTTAACAATGATTGTAAATAAACTCGATAACAACTATTTTTATCTACTCATGCTAGCACATAATTCATTTGGTAAGAACTGAGAAACAATTGCACGATGAAAATTATAATAGTTTGGTAGCAACATATCGCCAAGTTTGCTATGGAGTTGTGTGACAGGTCACGTGTTAATAAAGATACATTTTAAAACTTGCTGGGTCGACTTTTTCAAAAAAATGGTATGGTCTGGTGGTTTAACGCACCAAGCAGAGGAAGTTATGAGATGGAGCGGTAGCAGTCAAGGCCACAAGTGGAATAGTACAGAGCAAGAGCCAATGTAATAACGTCATACCCAGAAGCGGATTGACACTATGGCCCACTAGGCAAGGGCCTAGGGGCGGCACATTTTGGATAGCATTATTTTTTATTAGAATTACGTTTAAAAATTATTGACTAATAATATCGAAATAGTTGATGTACAAGTAAGAACAACAATATTTATTTTTATATAACTGTACTTTTCAATCGCTTTGTAACTGACGTCAGTCTCCCTTTTTCATAATGTATAGTTCATTCACGACCTAAGTTTACTTGGATGACAGCTCAAAATGTTACTATAAGTAGTCCCTAATATATCACTACGCCAAAAGCTGACATCTATCACTTTGAATGACTGTAATGAAACAGATGGTAATATATTAATGTGATAGTTAACTACAGTAATTTAGGCCAATATTATTTATATATTTATTTGAGGACGGACACAAAGCTCATTTATTGTTTTATTCCACTTAAAAAAAATATTCACACCACTTTCAAAAAAACTTCTAACGAACATAGCTTCAAAATGGCCACCGACGAATCTAAACCATATGTTTGAAAATGACGGTAAACAAATTGTTTACAATGATGCAGACATGCAGTTGATGAAAATATTTTATTCAGTTAAATATTTCAAAATAAGATAAAATAATCATAAAATTAAAAGCTATTGATGTGTGCACTATATTACACAAAATCAATAACGTTTCAAAACGAAGAATAAGTACTTTAAATTATGTTTAAAATATTGTTTCGAGTTTGATAAAAAGAAATTATTAAAAAAAATATATGAAAAACTTAAGTTTACGTTATTTTAAATGTAATATATAACAGGTAATTAAAGATCTTTACATTTATAACAAAACAGTGATCTTTTACATGTGTTGGCAACAAAAAATCTAAACATATGATTTTCGAACTGTCATCCAGGTAAAAACCTATCGTGAATGGACTTTAAGCTCAAGCTACTGTAGGGAAAGTACTGTACATGTCTGATTATCTTTCGTAGAAATATTTTCTCGAATACTAACTTCTGACCCCCGTACCCAACATCTCTTTCCTCCAAAAACTCCTAAATCCCTTGGGCCTTGACAAAAAGGTTTGGAGGAGGGGGGTGCATATTATAATTTTGCATCGGGGCGCACATTTTTTTAAATCCGCCACTGTTCATATCACAATATACTGCAAGCAATACAATATAGATAATATTTTTAATTCGGTATGAAGTGTTATTATCTTATATATTATTTCTGTTGTCAACATCCCTCTTTATCAACTAATACAAAGCCTGCAGCGATGAATAAGGTATCAGTGGATAGTATTTATTACCGACTTCTGACATAGCATACTTAGTTTATTTTAAAACTCATTGTTTGTTTAAAATTTACGTTAAAAGAAAAATCTAACAATATTTTTGTATCAATTACCGAAAATAAACTCTCTTTGCTATTTTGTGTAGTTTCAACAAAATACTAAATATTTTGGGGGGTGGGTGGGGGGAAACGTTGAATGTGCAAAAGTTTCGCAAGATTTTACTGGTTTAAATTAAGTTGAATGAAATATTATTTTGTATTGCACTCAATTAGAAGTCATCAATGCACAGTGGGCCTGCAGGCAACATCCAGCATATTAGAGCTAGTTAAAGTTTGGATGTAGGGAATTCGAGAGAAGAACATTGTTTTTTTGCAGTTTTTTGAGCAATTTTTTTGGCAACATAAATAAAATATTGCTTCTATACAAACATTGAGTTTAATTTTCTTCACATGGTGATATCAACAATAATTGTTGAATATGTCATGAGCATAGCGTCATTAGATGACACACCTTTTAAGTGAAGAGAAAAAGATGTTATTAACTTCCAGCACACCTTTGACAGATATTCAAGAACTTTTGAGGTCACCATGTGAAAAAAATTAAAGTCTGTGTTTATACTGGATAAATATTTGGTTTATTTCGGACAACAACAAAAAAAGTTTTGTTGTAAAAATTGCAAACACACTTTCCTTTTCTCGCATTCCCTACATCTACACCTTAAAAGAAGGCTTGCAAAGCGAATAAATTTACACAGTATGATATCATGGGTATCTAAAGAAGTATTGCAATGTGGAGCAATACATTCAATCGGATATTAAAGAAGAATTTCCATCGAAGCAAATCATCCAGTAGGATATTAAATAAGAATTTGCTACTTGAAGCAATACATCCAGTAAGATGTTAGGGCTAGCTAAAGAATACTTGCAACAGGAAGCAAATCATCCAGTAGGATATTTATTAAGAATTGCTACCTTAAGCAATACATCCAGTAAGATGTTCGGGCTAGCTAAATAATACTTGCAACAGGAAGCAAATCATTTACCCCGTATGACTGCTAACTAATGAATGCAACACAAAGTAATTTATTCATTTTGTTATTAGAGATATATAATATAGCATCACCACTAATGTTTGAGATCATTTATGTTGACTGCTTAGTGAAGCACAACTGTTTCGCTAAGCAAGAAGCTAAAATATACCTTTAGTTTGAAAAAGACTCAACATGTTTTACCAAATTAATTAATTAATAATACCCATATATTTATGATCAACCAGCTTGACTTACTGGATAAACAAAAGGCCAGTCACAGTAGCCATGAGGCCAGTCCTGCTGTTATCTTTAACATGACTTATTGGACTCTTGAGAAAGAAGAAGGGGAAGGGTAGGTGTTTAGTATTTATTTCTTTATATTTTATTATTTTAGTATCAATTTCATTACTGTTTACTTAATTAAATATTTCTTATATTCATTCATTATTAATTTATGTAATTATCACATTTTTCTGTTTACCGCCTTTTCTTTCATTGTTTTGTAAGGGTGGTACAATTGCTCTCTCGTATTTTTACGCGCGTTTCCTGTTAGTTCGCAAAGTGTTTTTCTCAAAGGTGGACGTGCGTCACCACCGTGGCTCAACTCCTCAGTTTTTCTTAGTGTTTTGCACTCTCCTTCGCTAATTTAAATAACCCCATTCTCATCCTAACTTGCGTAAATGTGCGTCTGATTATAATCCACCATGATCATCCCGTCAAAACCCCAGGTAGGCCTACTTGGGTTACTGCTTCATCGGATCTTCAGCAGCAGGTAGGATCTCACCATGTCTACTTACGCACACATTAATTGAATAATTCTCCCTCTCAATCAAATTAAAGCCAGTAGGCACAGTCAACATTCAACAAAGCTTTAGCTGATCAGTCCTACAGTTAGAACCAATTAAACCACTAAAGGAAACCTACTGAAGCGTTAACGTTGGGCAGTACAGCAGCAGTGACGAGTAGACCGTCAACCTTGAAGGAGGTTTTCAAATCTTTTACTAAAGCAGTGAATCCATTCCTATGCTCCAGCTCCTTCTCGTCCACGTGGTTGTGGCCATAACCAAAAGTCTTCTTGATGCTGTGCCAAATAGATCCTAAAAGACGAACAAGGTGATAACATTTTTAGAATTAGTTTTATGTAGCGTTCATTTCTTAACTAACAAATATTAATAATAATTATCCTTTCAATAAAAATATATTCTCATAATTTGCTTCTGATGGAAGTAAATACCATAGTGTCACTAACTGCCACTCCCAGTGGGATAATCTGACAGGGTGGGTTTAGTGGGTTGGGTAAGAGGGCGCAAATATATTCCCTACCAATATCCTACTATATAGTAGATTTATGGTAAGGAAAAAGGCCTTTCAGAAGTCAATTCCTACGGCGAATGAATTAGTAGGAATGTGTTGAGATATACAGATTTGATGTAGTTGAACAATTCAGGCTCAAGTAATTGAGATCGGTACAGGCTACTGCGAATGTCCTTACAGACAACAGTCCACTTCTTGACCTAGCCCTTGAGCTGAGTAACAGCATTATATACGTTTTATATTTTTTACTTTATGGATTAACAGTGAGTGACAGTAAAAAAACTACATTTACATCTATCTAACTTTTTAATGGAAGAACACTTATTTCAGTTATGAAGTGATGGAAACTTTTTATATCCCCAATGATTATTATTATTATTATTAATATTAAAAGTTATCTTAATTTACATAATATTGAACTATTGTCAAGCTATAAAATAATATATAGTGGCAATCTTCTAGGTCAAGTTAAGCTAAAGAGAAACAAATATGTACTAAATAATCTACATGATTAAAGACAAAACTAAAAAAAAAAAAGTAAAGGAAACAAAACAGAAAGATACCTCACAGTTCAGAAATTAGAAACAAATGGAGCTTAATCAAAGTAAAAACATGGATATTTTAATTCCTGAAAAGAGGGGGTAGGAGGAGGCACCAACAAAATTAAACAAAGAATCGGGTAGAAGAAAATTTATGATTCAGAAATATTTGGAATATGAGCCCAATCAAACAAAAGTAAGTCTCCCACTACATAGTTTAATACAAAGATCGGAGTACCTACTAAAACAAGAACAAAATAGGTGTACAGCTAACAAGTTGGTAATAACACACACAAACACAATAACAGCTTTTCACAGCAGATCACACCACCACCCACTTAGATATATAAAAAGAATCCATCACTTCGTTACTGTTCTTCCATTAAAAATATAGATGGACGTAAATGTGTATTATGCAGTCCCTCACTGTTCACCCATCAAGTAAAAGAGAGAAAAGTATATATATTTATGTTACTTAGTACACCATAATGTTACGTGTGTAGCTATAGTAAGATTCTCAATGTCTTGACTACACGGCGACTCGAGGGTTACTGGGCTCTTGAGAGCTTCGGGGAGCATAATCTCCCCCGTTTAAACCAGGGGCAGAATATCCCTCCAGACTGAACATCGAACAGGCAGCGATAATACATAATAAATTACAAGACCGACTCTTTAATCGAATGCCGGGATCACGATCAACTTAACGTTAACTTAACTTAACGTATGTGTGAACACGATTCACGTAACTTAACATAACAACTCGAGTATGATCTGTGATTTGCACTAGTTGTACAGTGATGATCTGTGAATGCTTACAGTTTTCAATCAATAAAATAAATATCTATTACAAAACTTTTTTGATAAATTTAGCTTTACTGTCTTAGTTTAATTATTTTGTTTCAATGTCTAACCATTAGAACTTACGATAAAGAGTAAACATTGGTCATAATGCCAACAAGTGAATTACTAAATAGCCCTGTTGACGTCACTCGCATAATGATTGCCTGGCTTGAAACATTTGCAAAAAGGTGATTGCTGAAATACGTAGCTAATAAAAGCTTATTGATATTTCGAACAAGTTTAAATCTTTATTTAATAAGTTAATTTCGAAACATGTATCTTGTAAAAGGCGTCACAATATGAAATAAGAGTTTTTGTAATATGGGATGTTCCAATCGATATACAAACACTATTGGGAGGCTTTCGCCCAGCTCCCCATAGAGTCTCTCCACACGTGTATCTAAAAACCCTTATTCGGTTTGAAAATATACTTTTTTCCCCATTAATATTAATGATAATATGCCTTATCTTTTGCTTCAGAAACTTCGCGAAATGCTTCAGTTCGTTAGAGTTAACTTCCCAAAAACCACACGGTGTGATCAATCGGTCTGTACGTGTTGGGATTTGCTAATACGCTTCTGCAAACACTAATAAAGACATAACATTTGACATTTTCCTTGATAGGACTAAAATGAAGAAAAACTAAACAAGTGAGTTTACATCTATCTAGCACTAACTAATCAATATATCTGACATAAGGAACCATCATTATAAAATCAAAATTAAAGAAATACATCAGTATTAATTGCCTTAAAGAAAGGGTTGGCCTCATAAATGTGTTAAATCTATCTCTAGTCCACCCAATAAAAACTGTGATTAATAATATTTACTTAGACTTTCCGAACAGGACAGCGAGACCGTTGTACAAGTATTATGCCTATGTCAGTGCTATGTTTTTCACGAATGTTTTTATGAGTCCACATCTTCCTATAGCAAAGTTTTGGTGGAAAGAGATATTTCCTTCCCTTTCAATTAAAATATGTATTAATCTCACCGAAAGTTCCTCTCTCCTTC
Organism: Timema shepardi; assembly: GCA_902151425.1. Lineage (NCBI taxonomy): Eukaryota > Metazoa > Arthropoda > Insecta > Phasmatodea > Timematidae > Timema > Timema shepardi. Next base: position 3,215 of record CABFVX010008209.1, on the reverse strand, counting down.
TTGACGCGAATCTCTGGGAACTGCCATGCCAAGTCCAGTCCATCAAAGCCATACTGCCTAATTAGCGTTCGGGCAGAGTTCTGGAAGGCTGTCCTGCTCTCTTGTGTCTCCAACTAACAACGAAATATCACTGGCTAAAGTATGAAACATCCGTTAACACAGATAGTTAGCACGCTTATTTGGTCTTGCTACCTTTCAGTGTAAACATACAAACAAAGTGTGGATAGCTAGCTTAAATTGATATCCTTTATGATATGGCTATAACATGGTTTCATTATCATGCAAACTTTCAGTCTCCAATTTGTTTAAAAAGGGATTAATCTAGGAGTAAATTATAACAAGTGCAATGACATGAATCAGGAAAGTGAAGTTTTTTTAACTTGACTATACCACCCGCGCAATATAATGCAGGTGTTTAGGCTATCGCGCACATTTTTGCTATTAAATATTTGTGCATGATTTGTTTTTTGATATTATAGAAATGGTCACAGCTGTACGATGCTCTATTTTATTTATAAATGTATGGACATGTTCATGGCTGCCCTACACAAGGTTTTCGTTCTTCCATAGCATTATATTATGTTAATATATAAATTACCTCCCCCCACCCACCATTTCCAGCTCATTTTGTGCTTCCGTTTTATGTCGTAGTGTGTGTGAATATTGTGTTGTCTCAAACAATTTAGTTTGAAACATTATTCCAGTAACGTTTATTTTAGTTAACATAAGACGTCTTTGTATAATTGTGTTTATTATTTTTTATATGTTTAGGAATAAACAATAAAAAGGTAACATTTTAAACATAACATAGATTTTACGCCTATAGATGTCGAAGAAGAAGGCAATTAAATTTTAGCAGAGCATATAGCTAATTGTCGACACTGGCAGCAAGTTCTTGAAACATACAAATTAATCCTGACTGTTTATTTAATACTTTGTTTACTAAAATATGCGTTTTCTATAATAAGCGTCTTTAAATTCTAGTCCACCCCTATGACACTCTACTCAAAAGCCTATGTAAAAGTTGATCAGACTTTGAAGCTTTTTAGTTGCACAATTTGCCGCTCTATGAGAAAGCGTTGTGATCGTTGCGGATAGTTGTGACGTTTTATAACAACAGCTGTTCAGTTTTATAATATTTTATTTCTACCCAATGGCTTTACATTTTAGAAATAAAAATAAATGTAAGCTTTCAGATTGTTTTTAAAACCGACATGTCAATTCTTATACGCCCTCGAATTTAGAGATACGTGATTGTGAAAAAAAAAAAGATTTCTGGTTAAGAGAACTTGAAAAAAAATCTAATGATGGATTTTGTGAAAAACATCTAGATATCAGTTACCACCACTCATATGTCGTTGAAAACTTGTATGTTTATTTATAACAGTGATTTTTTTATTGCCTTAACTTAAAACATTATTATATACCAAAATAAAAAAGTTTATTTTTAATTGGTGAGAGTGCTCTACAACTGATTCAAACAAAACACTATATTTTCTTAAAACAGCAAATCTTTAAGAAATTGTTATTACCATTTATACTTGCAAGTAAACGTCAAATCAAATTATACTATATTTATATTTAGGCCTATTTAATATAATTTTATTTTGTAATATCCAAACATCTCATTAGAATCAAAATCCAGACGAAGGGCCTAAACGACAAGTTGTTTATTTAAACACTATTGTTCTAAGTTTGACTTTATTTGCATATGAAAGGCTAGAAAGGTTAAGTAAGAAGGGGAAGATGCTCAAAAACCTTACCCAAACAGCTTTCCCTTTTTGTTGTTAAATATTAAAAAGTTGATAATATTTTGTATCAATACACTCATAGAGATATGGAGAATCGATAAAAACTCAAATTATATTATATACTTTTGAAAGTATTTGACAATATCACATTAAAAAAGTAACACTATCTGTTTTTTTAATGGCATTTGTCACAAAAGTATTAAATTATTCATAGAGGACTTAAACTGCTCTTATCCTGACATGTTAGACTCTCTTAAATGACTACACTATAGCTTGGTAGTAACAATCGATATGTTGCTGCAAGTAATATTACTACAGTAATTTAATTAAATAATATTTAGGGATGATAGGTACTATCAAAAATTGTCTTGGAACTTAAGTCAAATATAGCATTTGAAAAATGTCTAATTGAAGCCTGGAAACAAACCTGGGACCGTTGTATAGACGGTAGTACCAAAGTACCATGCTTAAATCTAATTTTTTAAATAATAAAACTATATTGAAACTTTATAGACTGTATGCAAGAACGAAATGAGTAAAAAGGTGAGTGGTATTGAGCCTTCTGCAAAAACGTACCCTCACACTTTCAAATGTGAATTAATATTTTTTAAATCCACTCAAAAATCACATTTCTTATTCACTATTCATCTTTGCTTATATTATTCTTGCATTCTGCCATATCCCTTTATTAAGGAAATACTCTAATTTACGTATTCAGACAAATTACCCTAAATGCTACTCATCAGGATTAAATCCCGTCAGATGCTAGCTAGGAGATAAGACTGATTGATGCTTTAGTGCTCTCATATATCAATACTTTTTTAAATAATAATTTATATAAATGTTTATATGATCAAATTTTACCAAACAATTAATTATTATGTGGTTATAACACAGTATTTCAAATTTAAATTATCTTACATCGATGAGCAAATGGTTAATCGTAATTTGTATGTTATCATTTGTTATGAGCTATTATTTTTATTCACTAGTTATCACATTTGAGAAAGAATAATTACTGTTTAACAGTAAAATGTAGGCTTGGAGGTTCAAACTTCTCTTCAAAATTTAAATTGCGCGCGCGCTATTTCGCAACGACACTAACGCCATTTGGCTTCAATGTCTGATCACTGAAACTAAAGAATAGCCAGACCCCTATATATCATAGACTCTGGCTTAGTTCATGCTCAAAAATTAAGAGTTAATGTATGATGCGCTAAAATGAATTGCAAAGAATAATATCGATTAGATTTTAAAATCTCGGCATATATTCAAGTTTTGACCATTTGTGTGTGATGTAGATGTAACTTTAATCAAATTTCAAAATCGTAAGGTTTAAAGTATTTCTAAATGAAAGAGAATAGGAAAGTAATTTCCGTTAAGAGGCCGGTCAACACGTGTTTACATGGTAAAACTAAATAAAAGATTGTGACAAAACTGTTCTATGGATTTGAAATCGGCTTT
>CABFVX010008208.1:0-25627 GCA_902151425.1 Timema shepardi | reverse complement strand
CCCCTCCCCCGCCAAAAAAAGAGGAGTTGGATGAAATGATGGACCGGCTGGTGAAGACAAGGAGAAGATATGGCGTGGAGGTCAACATTGATAAGTCAAAAGTGATGGGTATTTAAAAAAAAATGAAGAGCTACTGAAAATCAAAATTGAAAACCAGGAGTCGGAAAACATAGAGCAGTCCAAGTACCTGGGAAGTCTACTGACACCTACTGCACTAAAGAAAGTATGTGAGGATCACCATGGCCAAGGAATCTTTCAACAAGAAGAGGTTACTGCTGACCAGCGAGTTGAGTTTGGAACTGAGGAAGAGACTCATGAAATACTACATTTGGAGCATCGCACTGTATGGAGTAGAAACTTATACTCTCAAGAAGATGAAAAAAAAACTTTAATAGCTTTGAAATGTGGTGCTGGAGAAGACTTGAGAAGATCAGGTGGACAAACAGGATGACAGATGAAGTCCTAAGAAAAGTGGGTGAGAAGAGAACAATTTTGGATGCAATTCTTCGGGGTAAAGCAAACTGTATCGGACACATTCTTAGGAGGAACTAACTATCTTTTGCACGACGTAAATAAGGAAAGGTTGAGGGAAAGAGGAGATTAGGAAGGAGGAGGATTAAAATATTGGATGTCTTGAAGGAAAGAAGAAGAGTCTGGGAGCTGAAGGAGGCAGAGGACAGGACGCATTGGCGGTCTTAAGCTCACCGCCAAAAGGAATGAACCTGTCGTAAGACAGAATACCTAATAATACAAATAATCATCACGTCTTACTACCCATCCGGGTTTTACGCATACATACTTTTTATATATTGTAATAATGATAAGGAAGGTTGCATTTATAGGATGTTTGAGTTGAGAAAGAGAGTTGAAAATTATTTAGGAAAAATCGCTTCCACTACACCCGACCGGTATTCTAACCCTGATCTTCTGAGTCCCCGTCACAGGCAGCCCAGTCTATCGTGAGAGTGACGTCTTGGCTTAGACCATTCCAACACCGTGGCATAGTCAGGTGTGCGCTATAGTGCTAGACTCTTTACTTTAAAGACCAAGGTTCGATTCCAATCTACACCTGATTTCATTACTGAGAGAACTGCATGCTTACTATTGAGCAACAGCGTTGTCATTCTTTTGTTTTCCGTGATCAGTCTTCCTTAGAATGTATATCAAATTTGGCAATGCCGGGCTGTCGTTGTTGCCAGTAATTGGTGCTTCTTCCTCCAGCTCAGTCGTAAAGTTACAGTTGTCTTGAGTCTCGTGTTCCTAATAGCTAGCTCAAAAACATTCACTAAATAAACACTCATATTTTATTAGTACTCTGTATAGACAAATATTTTATGAGTAGAAAAATGTCAATTTTATCGATATTTGATCACTACTAATTTTTTTAGAAGAGGTGTATATATATAAAGTATAACTTAATAAACATGCTTCTATTCTTGAACAAATCGTTTCCGAAAAGAAGATTGCAAAACAATAAAAATTCTTGAAGATAACAATTTGTTCCCATGGCTCTGCATTTCCAAGCCGAATGAAAAGGGCCGATCGCCCTTAATTTGTCGACACGTGTTAAGATGGGCTATTAGGGTTGGAGTGCGGAGTATGCGAGACGAGAAGAGGTCAATGTTTTTGCTATCTTTATAGCATGAAGCTTAATTTTATTCCCACGATGACCCCAACAGTCGTTGAATACCTATCCTTTCAAGGGAGTCCTGGAAATTAATGACAACTTTATTCTCTTCATTTATACAAGTTTTGCCATCTAATGTCGTTATGCTCGTGACAGATATTCAACAACTGTTGATGGGTGACCTGGCGGCCTAGGGGTAAGGTGTTAGACTTCTGTGCTGGCGGCCGGGGTTCAATCCTTGGTCCCGGCACAGATTCATCTGATTAACAAACCCTTCCTTCACCTCTGACAAGACATCTTGTGAATGTGGAGAATGCCAGGCCTCCACCGTGGTTCGGATTCCACGTTAAACTGTAGGTCCTCCATTTCATCTCACAATCACCCTACCATTACATATTAGTGTAAGTGCGTATAGCCCGAACGGGTAGTAAGACGTGGTGCTAATAATAATAATAATAATAACTGTTGATATCACAAAGTGAAGATAATTAAATTCTTTGTTTTTGCCGAAGCAATATTTGATATATTTTAATAAAAAAAAGTGTTGCTATAAAAAAAATGCACACACATTGCCCTTTTCTCACGTCCCCTACACTCCCACCTTAAACTTGACCCCCAGCAGAGGCCCATCGTTGACTCTAGAAATACCATGTGTGAAGTACCTATCCCTGACCCGCCTTTATAAGGGGAATCCCCCCCTGATCCTTCTAAACATAGCCCGTCACCGACTTTTATTGAATAGCACCGTATTATTCTCTAATAAAGCTTTCCCCCCCATTTTTTTTTGAAAAATAGAAAGAGAGAGTAAGTCACACACGGTTGCTTATATTATTTTCATAAATACGTCAACAACAATAAAAAAAATTGAAAATAATTCAACTTCAACACCTTTTAAGGATGGACTCTGAAAATATGTGTATAGTATTCAATGTATTAAAAAAAAAAGGTAAAGTGCAACAATGTTGAAGAGCTAAAAGTTTGGAGAGGGGAAGGGGGGTAGCGATTGTCCCCGAATCTTCCATGCTGTGAACCCAAGAGGGTTCGTGACATTTGACAACAAGAAGTTGACATCTCCATCTGGAGTAGAAGAGGAGGGAGGGATATGGCTTTGTACTGACGCAGCGGGCCGGGAAATGGCCCCCCACTGGTTCGGGGAGTTGGGGGTCCCCCCGCTCTTCTTGACAACACTCGTAACAGCGGCTATATCGTCCCCCCGTCCCCACCTCTTCACATTAACAGGAACTCCAGACTTCGTGGACAACCTAGATTGATGGAATGTGTCGAACCATTTTTTTTCTATATTTTTTTAAGGAAGTAGAGTAAATGGGGGTTTGGGGGGGGGGGGTCTAGAGCTAATGCCCTCTTCCTTCCCCTTGGTACACACGGGTGATGTTTCATTACTTAAGTCAGTACAAGTCTATTACACCCAAATATTACCTCTTTAGTATATACAGGTCTTAGGAGAAAAGATGTATCTTCGCTCTCTCTCTCTCTCTCAATTAACTGTTGCCAAATCTTCTCGCTTTCAGTTAAGGTGAGATGGAAAGGAACGCGAGAAAATTCGAATGTTTTTGCAATTTTTTATAGCAATACTTTTTTTGGCTAAAATAAATAAAACAATGCTCCATTAGAAACATATAGTTTAATGTTCTTAACATGTTGATTAACATGTTGATATCAACAGTTGTTGAATATCTGTCATGAGCACAACAGCATTAGCTGACAAACTTTTTAAATTAAGAGAAAAAGTTTTCATTAAATTTCAGGACACCCTTGACATGATATTCAACAATTGTTGATTTCACTGTGCGAGGACAATTAAATTCTTTATGTTTTTACTGTAAAAATATTTTATATATTTTGACCAAAAATGATTTGATGTAAAAATTGCAAAAACATTGGTCTTTTCTCGCCACCCAGACATCCCTACCTTAAGGTAGCCTTATGCCCATTGATGGAGCCCTCTCGGCCCTTCTAATTAAGACATTAAGACTCGATAAGTGTTTAAGGTAAAATGTTGACATAAAAAACGCGTTGTTTTTTTCAAAATATTTACCCTCCCATACCAGAAAACACAACCCTTTCTATGAAACTGAGATTCTTTCAAATTCTATTGCTACACGGATAGCGGTAATCTGTGCCGTCATCTCTTCCAAGGGCGTGGAAAGCTAATTTTTCAATGGGGGAAAGAGGTCCATTAAAAATGTTATTTTAACTTTACTTTATCCAGTAAAAGTTTGTATACTTTATATAGACCCCTTTAGTGGGCTTCATCAAGTTAAAGGAGGTGTCCAGAGTCCCCTGACCTACCCCCTTTCTCCGCCCTTGCGCCCTTTCCTTGGCACCCAAAGTACGTGCTTGTTTGTCATATTCTCCTCTTTTACATTACTAAGAGTCTACGAAATTAATAATTAGCAGGGGCGGCTCACGGAGGAGGGCTCTGGGGCACCGCCTTCCCTGAAAAATAAAGCAAAAGAAGAACCAAAACTTATTTTGATATTCATACCAATTTTCTCATATTTGTTCATTACATTGTGAAAAAATAAATTCATTTAAAAAAATCGTTATATCTTTTCCCTATTTTATTGTGGTAGTTATGGAAATCATAATCACGCTAGAGCGTGGCATAAAGTTACTATCGCGTGAGTTTACAAGCCAGCAAGTAGCTACAGTAGCCCCATTGCTTCTTTGGTGCTGACTGACAACTCACAGCTGACGGCTTTTAAAATGTTACCAGACCAAATTATGTATCCCTACGCCGAACCATATGATCTACAAAAACATGTGTTTAGCAGCTGTCACTTCTGACAGTCAACACTTAAGTATATACCTAAATGTTGACTGTCAGAAGTCAGCTGTGAGCCGTCAGTCAGCACCAAAGAAGCCACGGGGCTACTGTAGTGATCTCGCCCTGTGTTAATTGACCCTCTGCGCTGGGCTTGTTTAGAAGCGCCCCTGAGATTTGCATGAGTCACAGAGTGGTTGCCATGACAACCTGACGTCACTGTCTTTGACCTTACCAAGTTTTTTGGGCTGAGCTAAAGTATGGTCTGCTAACGGCTGCAGTCGGCTGGTTCATAGATAAGGAAAGTCGTGGATTTGTTTAGTGTGTGTGACGCGTTTTCACTCGTGTTTTCTATTACTTTAGTGAATACCGGTAGTGAAATTGTCCGATAGTAAAAAACCTACATTTGGTTCTTTATCACTAGAAAAAAAAAGTTTGAAATTAAAAACAACAGAAGGTCAGTAATTAAAAGCTGCATCAGACGGGAGCACGAGTAATTTTACAGTTTTTATAGCATTACATTTTTTGGCCAAAATAAATCAAATATTTCTCCAGTAGCAACGTAGAGTTTAGTTTTCTGCACATGGTAATATCAACAGATCTTGAATATCTGTCAAGGGAATCCTGGAATGTTGTCAAAACATTTTAAATAAAGAGAAAATGTTTTGACAACATTCCAGGACACCCTTGACAGATATTAAAGATCTGTTGATATTAGCATGTGCATAAAACTAAACTCTATGTTGCTACTGGAGAAATATTTGATTTATTTTGGCCAACAAATTTATATTCTATAAAAACTAAAAAATACTTGGCATTCCCTTCTGCCGCACCTTAAAAAACGTCATGAGGAAGCACACATTAAATACTTTGGGCGTGTTGTCCTTAGAACAGGTCAATGATTCGCGAGATAACATACGAAAACCAAAGATTATATATTTTCTTTCAAATGATGAACTTGCTGATACACTAGTTCTTAAAGTACATTTCGTGTTTCGTGTTAAAGATAGTGTTAAGAATCTATTTATATTTTTTATTTATTTACTGGTGTGTATGTGGATTTCACAATGGACAATCTTCGACTACGAACCAAGTGAGTTTATATACTTTTATATATAGTTTTTATTTACTTTTATTAACTTTATCCTTTTTTATAATTTTTTATTGTGTAGTTTGTCAGCTAAATAATGGATGGTATAAGGTTGATATAAGGTAAGCTCTTATTTAACTAATCTAACCATTTTTAAGAGAGCGCCATCCCTTAAGGTTTACTCACGAGCCGCCACTGATAATTAGTTTTAACTACCGTAAAAGTACTATGGGTGTAGGCTATTATATTTGAAGAGGTTTATTCATTAGAGGCAGGTAAATTAACCACTCGACCATTCGTAGACGCGTTCGCTGTTTTCCTGCCTCAAAGATTCAAGACGAACGAACCATTTATGGGCTTGGCAGAATGGTGGGCAATAGTATCTTCTGTGGGCTTGGCAGACTGATGGGCAATAGTATCTTCTTTGGGCTTGGCAGACTGATGGGCAATAGTATCTTCTATGAGCTTGGCAGAATGGTGGGCAATAGTATCTTCTGTGGGCTTGGCAGACTGATGTGCTGTAGTATCTTCTATGAGCTTGGCAGAATGGTGGGCAATAGTATCTTCTGTGGGCTTGGCAGACTGATGGGCAATAGTATCTTCTATGAGCTTGGCAGAATGGTGGGCAATAGTACCTTCTATGAGCGTGGCAGACTGATGGGCAATAGTATCTTCTATGAGCTTGGCAGGCTGATGGGCAATATATCTTCTGTGGGCTTGGCAGACTGATGGGCAATAGTATCTTCTATGAGCTTGGCAGACTGATGGGCAATAGTATCTTCTATGAGCTTGGCAGAATGCTGGGTAATAGTATCTTTTATGAGCTTGGCAGAATGGTGGGCAATAGTACCTTATGTGGGCTTGGCAGACTGATGGGCAATAGTATCTTCTATGAGCTTGGCAGAATGGTGGGCAATAGTATCTTCTATGAGCTTGGCAGACTGATGGGCAATAGTATCTTCTATGAGCTTGGCAGAATGGTGGGCAATAGTATCTTCTATGAGCTTGGCAGATTGATGGGCAACAGTACCTTATGATTCATTGAGGAAAGCAACGGGGAAACTACCTCACTCCTAATTTTCCCAGTACAACTCTTCAGGCTTTACAGCTGACGGTGGAACTGTTGAGGGTCCAACCGACCTTAAGGCTGGATACATAAAGTCCGTTCACGGTAGGAATTGTTTTCTGGAAGGCTTTATTCCCTACCAGAAATCTATTATATAGTAGTATATTTGTAAGAAAAAAGACCTTTCAGAGAGTAATTCCTACCGTGAATGGAGTATACAGTTATGCATAGTTGGAAGAATATTAAAATCTTGGGGTCTCTTAGCAAACCTAAGATGGGTTCTATCTATTTTTGATGATGTAATAGACATGTCAAACAAAATATCATTTATCAGCGCCACCGAGTCTTAAACATACTATTTTAAATTATTTTTTTAAATATTTTCACTTTAGCCAAAATTGTACATTAGTAAAGATTCGAGGATTCGTATTTGGATTTAAGATTCGAAAGACACATTTAAAGATTCTGATTCGAGAAAGATTCGACCCTAATCAAAATTATTTCAGAGTAACTTTATTAATGTAAAAATAAATAAAAATTATTTGTTTCGTATTTAAATCGCAAATAAAAATCCGCTCCACGATTTAAAAATAGTACAAATTGTTTCGAATCACAAAAAAAGGGGGGGAGTGGGTTGAGATTAGAGAGTAAAGAAAAGGAGATTTAATGTCCTCCCGCCCTTCTGGTAGTCGAATATTGACGTGGGGAGGGTGGACTAGAAAGCGAAAGTGGGGAGAGAGAAACAGAAAATCGGTCCTGTTTGACCCCTAGAGCTAACTTTATAAGCGGATCTCTCTCTATCCCTTTTTCCATCCGCTCCACCCTCCTCTCTTTCGACAACTGTTTTCTCTGATCGCTAATGAAAAAGAAGGGCAAGGGTTCACAAAACAAGCGAGTCCCGTACATATTAACGACCGAGGAGGGGATGAAATATTGAGCACCTGACAAACATGTCCCAGCTGACGGCTTCAAAAACGTTTCGACTAGACGCGCATTTAATTTTTTTTTTACATCAAGTTTCTAACGATTTGCTGGGTCACGCTTACACTTTGCATACAAGCGAACCCGCACTTCTATTGTGCGCTTGCGCGTTGATTGCGGATGATCCCTTACCCCCCTCCCCCTTTTTTCACCATTAAGAGGTAATGAATGCGCGTGCACCCTCCACACCCCCTACCCCTCGTTTTTTTTGGATGCATGGATCTGCATAACGTTCGCGACAAGTGAAAACACAATTATCGTCCGGGTCGAATCGATGATCGGGAAAATGTCACATGTCGTGTTTCAAACATCGACCTTTTTTTTTTTTTAACAAGGAGTGACTTGGGAGATTATAAATTAATTTAAATACTAAAGGGGTAAAGGGGTGACTTTAAAAATCAAATCATGGGTATTACCAAACAATGATTCTAGGATACTTTTTTTTTTCGTTGAGTAAAATGCATGCAGATTCTGCAATTGAAGGATTTCACGATTCACGACTTTATTAGGACTATTCTGATTTGCTATAAAAAAACTAATAATAATCTTTATTTACCCGACGAAGTTCAGGCGTTAGCCTTCTCTTCCACTTAACCAGGGTCTAATACAACATTTAATATCACATTTATTGGAAAACAAACACATTTTAATAGAGGAAAATTCAAATCGGTTGGAAACAATTTGCACTCTCATTCATACACTCATTTAAAGCTAAAGTAATTCCAGTTCCTCCGATGGCCTGTAGGTCTAATAACACAATAGTCCGATTATCCGGCTCGGTTCTTGGTGTAAACAAGTGTGTATTAAAAATAAACAATCTGGTACATATCCACTCTTATTTAATTTTTTTTTAAATCGATCGCAAACACCTTACAACTGTTAGATTGGAGACAGCAAAGCATAACTGCTAAGCATGCGGTTGACGTATGTATAATACAGTACTCTTGCAATATTGGTGTAAATAGCAGCACTGTTCTGATTTGGCTGGAAACAGAATCTGTGTCGAGGGAGGTGTAGATAGCAGCACTGTTCTGATTTGGCTGGAAACAGAAGCTGTGTGGAAGGAGGTGTAGATAGCAGCACTGTTCTGATTTGGCTGGAAACAGAAGCTGTGTCAAGGGAGGTGTAAATAGCAGCACTGTTCTGATTTGGCTGGAAACAGAAGCTGTGTGGAAGGAGGTGTAGATAGCAGCACTGTTCTGATTTGGCTGGTAACAGAAGCTGTGTCAAGGGAGGTGTAGATAGCAGCACTGTTCTGATTTGGCTGGAAACAGAAGCTGTGTCAAGAGAGGTGTGCGTGAGGTGTAGTAGATGCATGAGGCAAAACCATACTGACAATTATTTACACTAGGATTCCGTATTATCCGGCTTTTCCGTCACACGGCCCCGGAATACCGCCACTTTGGGCCGGTTAATCGTGAGTTTAGTGCTTTGATACTATCCCCATAAAATATAGTTAGGTTTTTTTCACCCCTTTCTAGTACCCGCTAAGGCACATTAGGGCATAAGTACGTTAATGTGTTATAGAAGAAAAGAAGAAAAATTTAGAGGAAATGTAACAGCAGTTGCGTGGAGGAGGGGGAGCAAAAATCCCCCTCACTATAGCCGATAAAGATTTGAACCCCAATATCCCGGTCACCGGAAGACTAAACTAAATGAGCTTTGACGTTTAGTCCGTGTGCCCAACAGTGTGGTTAGTGTAGTATTCAATCTAAAGCATTTAGATTATTATTGATGCACGTCCTACCACCCATCCAGGCTATCCCCATATTTACACTGCGGGAATAGAGATGAAAATGTTGAGTTTAGAGTAAATGTACTCAAATATGCGTGGAGGGAGAGAGAGTGGAAAAAAATTAAGGGAAAACCACCTTGATTACATCCGAACCGGATTCGAACCCCAATCTCCCCTATCATCAGCCTGATTAACGCGTTATACCATTAGATTTCATTTATTAAAACTAACACATTAACTCTCTGAAAGGCCATTTTTTTTTCGTTTTAAACTTCTAGACTTGACTAAACAACTTTCGTCACCATTATACAAGAATTATTGGGTGACCTGGCGGTCTAGGGGGTAAGGTGTCAGACTTCTATGCTGGCGGCCGGGGTTCAATCCTCGGTCCCGGCACAGATCTATCTNTAAGACGCGGTGCTAATAATAATAATAATAATAATAATAATAATAATAATAATAATAATAATACAAGAATTATTTAAAATCCAACTCCTATTTATATAAAAAAGAGTAACGTCATCCCTTTCATGTAAACATAGATCACAATTATGTTCTTAAATATCTGTCTAGAGCAAAGAAAAAAAAAATCACGGGAGGGTGGGGATTCATGAGAAAGAACTTCGTTTGAAAATTCCTTAGAGGAACTGAGAAACATCTTAATTCAGAAATGTGGAGAAACATGTCGTTGAATCGCAATGCTCAGCGAAGCGAGACGTTGTACTCGATCATTGCTTCGTGACAATCTTAAAGAAAGGCAAGAAAACGATATAAAAAAAAAACATTGCGACCTTCTACCAAAAAAAGGAAAAGAAGAAGCTGTAATTCACGAGAAGATCTGGCGTTAAAGGTAACAAACGGCAAAGGCAAGTAAATAGTAATGTAAAAAAAAAAAGCTTGGGTTATACTTACAGGAGTTTCGATTTCACCGGCTCTTTGTAAGGAACTTTAAATACATTTTCTCACGCCTAATTTCCTCCGTTTGCTTTTCGGAGGAGGGAGATATTTTTATCAAGATGTCGGCGACCTTACCTCGTCAGACGGATTAAGAGGAGGGATGACAAAAAGTAAAGAGGAAGATGGGACATAAAATAACGAAAAAAATAGCAATCATGTGATCAAGGGCAAGACAATAATAGTAATAAAAAAGGTTCAGATAAAGAAAGGGATTGAAAGAAAGTTCTTCTTTAGAATGTGTGTGAAGAAATGTTGTATTACTTTGGGAATTATTTTCGTTTTTTTTCCACCCCCACTACCCGCTGCAAGATGTTTTAAGCCTGTGCAAAGCTTAGAATTTTTGAATTTGAATCTAAAGCTAACTAAGATTCGAAGTTCCTAATCTCAATATTTGTAATATAAAATATAGAATTCTAAATATCAAATCCAAATAGACTCTGGATCCGGATTCGTTGGAATGTAGCTCCAAATTCAAATATAAATCTTACACTTTTGAATGATTTAACTTTCTATGAAAACTAAACCCGATATGTTATTACAATTTCATAAACAGTTTCATCATTTATGAGTATACTACCCAACCAGAAGGTTGGTTGGACCCTCAACGGTTCCACCGTCAGCAGTAGGCCTAAAGCCTAGGCATCACTGAAGAGTTGTACCGGGGAAATGAGGAGTGAGGTAAGTAGTTTCACGTTGTTTTCCTCACTGAATCATAAGGTACTATTGCATATCAATTGAAACACTACGGATTAATTCCCTGATATAATTTTGCTGTGATGATGTTTAGGTTGTCTATAGCTCCGTGGTCAAGCACTAATTAAATCGGTATATTTAATAAATTAAAGAAAGAGAACTATTGCTGGCTGTTTATTCACACAGGGTTTATTCAAATGACATCTGTTAATTAATTATACATACTCCAATTAAATGCTTTATAGCAATGCACACTTGTGATATTAAAGTAAATTATTGTATTCTGTGTTTGACTGTGACTGCGAGAGCCAGTGCTAGTATATTTGTGAGTCCCTGACTGCGTTGCTTGTGCCTGTGGGTCTTGTGTGACGTTGCTTGTGTGTGGGACTTGTACCCTTAACCATACGAACAAGCGGCTTATATATGACATACCCCTTGCCTCTTGGTCCCTTCATCAACAGTGTAAACACTAACTAATAGAAAGAGTCCTGGCGACTGGTGTTGTGAAGGCTAGCTTCTTATTGGTATAGGGAATTGGCGTCCTTTGCCAAATATTGCGGAGTTGTTCTTTTGACAGAAAAAATGATATAAAAAATATATTTTAATGGTGTAATACTTTTCACATTATTTCTGAAAAGCGCGTGTTTCTTCATGGATGAATATTAAAGGATACTCTACATATGTTACTTTAAAGAAAAATTACCTTCGTCCATGACTTTTTATATATTTTAGAGTGATCCAAACCAATATTATTACACAGTCTGACAAGCCCACAGAAGGTACTATTGCCCATCAGTCTGCCAAGCCCACAGATAGGTACTATTGCACATCAGTCTAGCAAGCCCACAGAAGGTACTATTATTGCACATTAGTCTGCTAAGCCCATAGAAGGTACTATTGTCCACCAGTCTGCCAATCCCAGGGACAGGGCGGACTGGTGGACGATAGTACCTTCTGTGAGCTTGGCAGACTGATCTGCAATAGTACCTTCTGTGAGCTTGGCAGACTGATGTGCAGTAGTACCTTCTGTGGGCTTGGCAGACTGATGTGCAATAGTACCTTCTGTGGGCTTGCTAGACTGATGTACAATAGTACCTTCTGTGAGCTTGACAGACTGATGTGCAATAGTAGTCTTCTGTGGGCTTGCCAGACTGATGTGCAATAGTAGCTTCTGTGGGCTTGCCAGACTGATGTGCAATAGTAGCTTCTGTGGGCTTGACAGACTGATGTGCAATATTACCTTCTGTGAGCTTGGCAGACTGATGTGCAATAGTACTTTCTGTGGGCATGGCAGACTGATGTGCAATATTACCTTCTGTGGGCATGGCAGACTGATGTGCAATAGTACCTTTTGTGGGCATGGCAGACTGATGTGCAATAGTACCTTCTGTGAGCTTGCCAGACTGATGTGCAATAGTAGCTTCTGTGGGCTTGCCAGACTGATGTGCAATAGTAGCTTCTGTGGGCTTGCCAGACTTATGTGCAATAGTAGCTTCTGTGGGCTTGCCAGACTGATGTGCAATAGTAGCTTCTGTGGGCTTGTCAGAATGATGTGCAATAGTACCTTCTGTGAGCTTTGCACACTGATGTGCAATAGTACGAAACTTTCATATTTGTCAGAACCATAAGTGAGAAATGAAAGTAACAACTAGCTCTAGCCCATACCATACGACATAGGGCGTTGTAAACACTTTATCTGATCAGAGGTGGGTCTTGGTTAGAGTTCCATCAAACTATATTAACTATATTATGTTAGTCATAGGGTCAATATTTGCATTGTTCTTCCATGGTTCAGGATTTTAACGCGGTTTTTTAGCCTCGATATAAACTATTACCCTAATCAACCTCTTATTATATTTATAATTGAATACTAATATAATCGTTTGAGTATAGATAAAATTTGTCTCACTACAAACCCCAGATAGGCCCACTTAAACAAATTGGTCTCCAGATTCATCAATCCCAGTAACACTTAAACCCCGAAACAAATTTGTTTTGACTTTTAATTGGTAGAAACTTTAATTTGTGGTAAAAATGATTGGATTTTGTCAAATATAAAGTTTGGTTTCTTTCTGTTTAAAAAGGCAATAAATTATATATAGGCCTATATAATTATAAATGGAAACAAATCAACTTATTTTAAGTGGTATAGGGTAACTATAGAAACATTATGGCTCAATTTTTAAACCCCTTATAATTCAATCAAATAGATAAAGTTTAGAAAATAAATAAATAGCTTTCTTTTTCCATGTTAGGTCACAATATGACCGGTATATTATCTAGTTCAAAAACATCTTCTACTCTTGTTCTTTGAGGAAAATAAACTTACTAGATTGAGGAAACTTTATTTTTGTTAATTTATTGGAATTGAAAAATTGCATTTAGATCACCAAAATTGACCATAATTTGAATTTCAAAAACCTGTCAAGAAATCAATCCCGTTTTATTTCGCGCATGAATTATGAATGAAAAAAAAAATGTTACAAATTACTTTAAATTATGTTTTCACGGCCATTTTAATGTTCTTAATAAAAGTTCGATTCGTAATAACATGTCTCGGAACATTTTGATGTGTCTACTAATTTAGACTTAAATAAAAAAAAAATCCACTCTCTCCTAAGATACAATTAGAAGCATTTTCATTATAAAATAGTAGAGACTTGCGAAAGCCACTTTTTAAATACGAAGCGAAGTCAAAATGAATCTTTAAACTTGCAAAGAAAAGTCAAAATCAAAGCTACCTAGGATTTTTGTTGTTGTCACGTAACGCTACTTTTAATTTTCAAATTAATTATTTTTCTAGATCTTGTCAGAAACAAGGGCCAGGAAAATGTCCTTATTTTTTTACCTAAGGACTATATTAATAATTAA
Source organism: Timema shepardi (assembly GCA_902151425.1). Lineage (NCBI taxonomy): Eukaryota > Metazoa > Arthropoda > Insecta > Phasmatodea > Timematidae > Timema > Timema shepardi. The sequence goes on along the minus strand of CABFVX010008208.1, from coordinate 11,822 downwards.
TGCACACAGGCTTACTGATAAGCTTAGTAACTTATCAATTAATTTTTAATTTTTTACTTATATCGTGGAGTTTATAATATTATTTTGCAAACTTTACACACACATGTCTTCTTATCAATATTTCTGTGATAATAATTATAAATGAAATTCTGTTTTCGTTTCCTATTTTCCGTATCATCCATTTTGAATGATAAATAAAATGCGAAGAAGCTATGAAAAACTTCGTGTGTCAAAATGCACTTGTAAATTTATTTGTCACAGATAATTCCAAAGAGATATAATATCAAGGACCAAACATTAGACGCGAGCTGCGATGATAGCACAAATAAAGCGCTTTCTCTGCTTCATACCAGTGACCCATGGTGTTATTTCTTTATAGGTATTTTTATTTTTTGCAAAATTATGTTGGCGATAGTGAAAATAATATATTAGCATTTACTTACCCGCTTTTGATCGATGCTTACTGTTGTGTTAGTTAAATTACTAGTCATTTTTAAAATTATGTTTAGTAACGGTTTTAAAATGATCAAATATTGAAAAATGTAATATTTAGTAAGATAATATTAAATTATTTGACAATTTATCAAAGTTTTATTCTTATTTCAAAAATTTTCGGATATGTGAAGGTTATTGTACATGTCGGAGTCGAAGCCGAAGAAGATTTGACCTTCGACTTTTCGAAGCTTCGCACACCATTACAAAATAGAAGATAACATTGTTTACAAAATAGGTTCTTATAGCCTTATTTGTAATCATAACAGTTTTTGTACAATCTAGAGGTGAAACGTTTTGCGTACAGCTAACATTTGTGGAGTTTCCCTTCGGTTTTTTTTCTGTAACGCCCAGGCTACGTTAGTTTTGGGGATTATTTTCATACTCCATTCACCTTGGGAAATATGGTAGTTGACAGCTATCAAAAGATTTTGAAAACGCTCAAAAGATTTTTTTTTTCAACGATTTTATTGCCAAAAGTGACAACAAATCAACAGATTATGGTTTTGTAGGTCGTATAATTTGGTGAATGGTTTCATGAGAGAATATCTGGTAGCTTTTGCTAACTGTCAGCTAACACCACTCTCATGGCGAATGGACTATATTATCCACCGGTTATATAAGGAGGTGCCAAAAAGCTATCCCACCCGGACACGAAATTCACCTTGGGAGTCCCCCTGCAAATGTTTAAAGAAGATAAAGAAAACAAAATTTCAAACAAACTTGCTTGGTGTATTTATATTTTTGCTTTATTGTTTATATTTTGGCATCTTACCACTTAAATAAGAGTTGATTTGCTACCCCCCACCTTTTTTTTTAACAAAAATAAATATTTTATTTGCCGACTTTTTATACTGAGATTCAACTTTTTACTTAACGATATCGGTCTCTAAGGGCCCGCTCACACTATGTCGGACCGACATTTTTATCAGGCCGATAAAGATGTTGGAGACACTACTGACGGTACTATTTATATGGAACTGATCCCATATATTCCGAACCCTATAATAGTGTTGGGGCCGACACTTTCACCGGACAGTTTGTCTCTGCAGACCCCCGGTAAAAGTGTCGTGTCGGAAGTTAATCGCTTGTAGGATTATATGGCGCAGCTCACACTTGTGACGACCTGCAGTTTTGCAAGTAGACTGTCAAACGTGATCATAGGCATTCTAAAATGATTAAAGAACTTTGTTTCGTCGCTTCTCAATTCACCAATCATGATTATTATTATTATTATTATTATTATTATTATTATTATTATTAGCATCGCGTCTTACTACCCGTTCGGGTTATATGCACTTACGCTTCCCCCTCTTTTTTCTCGACAACGACTGCCAAACTTCTTACACACTCGTAAGGTTTTAGTTACACGGATAGTGTGCTGGACTTTGTCTTCTTGATTGCAAGCCTCGTGTTACATGCAGAGCTGATGGATATGAACAGCGCCCTTAGTTCGACCACAGGACAGGGTGGAAGGAGGTAAGGGGGATATGGCCCTCCTTGTAATTTGTCCGGGCCGACACCGCCTGCCCAGGTATTGATCACGCGACAGGAGGGAAATGTAGGAGAGGGAGGGGTGGGGGGTGGAGCATGCATCTCGGGTACGATCAGGAGCAAAACCTTCATCGGACTAGGCTCGATAATGTAATTGCCTCTAGGCAGGTCTTAAGGAGAAAAGTCTTATCTTCGCTTTCTTTCAGTTAACTGTTGCCAAATCTCCTCGCTCTCAGCTACAGTAGCCCCATGGCTTCTTTGGTGCTGACTGACAGCTTTAAAAAGCTACCAGACCAAATTATGTATCCCTACGCCGAACCAAATTATCTGCAAAAACGTGTGTTTAGCAGCTGTCACTTTTGACAGTCAAAATTTAGGTATACACCTAACTGTTGACTGTCAGAAGTCAGCACCAAAGAAGCCATGAGGCTACTGTATGTATGAAGGTGGTGTGCTGGGGCAAGAAGGAGACACTGGCAACCTCGACTAACCAGCGTTGCTAAACTTGTCTTATATTCGAGGGTAGATTGACCACACGAAAACGAGAGAATGACAACGCTGTTTCCCAATAGTAGCCATGCATATACCTCAGAGATGATTTCCAGTGTATTCCCCTGGTACAAAGTGCTATCAGAGATGATAGCTACTTAAAAGTCTGTTCACCATAGCTTTTTACCTGGATGCCAGTTCAAAAATCACATGTTTAGATTTTGGGTTGCCAACACTTGTAAAAGATCACTGTTTTGTTATAAATGTAAAGTTTTTTTTAATTACATGTTATATTTTACATTTAAAATAACGTAAACTTAAGATTTATCACACTATTCCATTACTTTTAATAATTTCTTTTTGCCTAATCCAAAACAGTATTCTAAACATAATTTAAATCGGATCTACTTGGAAAAAGAGAAAATACTTGTCATTTTTTTAAAATTATATAATAAATTATTTTATGACTATTTTATCGTATTTTGAAATTTTTAACTGAATAAAATATTTGTATCCGCTGCGTGGGTGCAACATTGTAAATAACTTGTTTGCGTCACGATCACTCACATGGTTTTAATCCTTTGGGCACTATTTTGAAGCTATTCTAGACCTTTTGTGGAAGTGCTGTGAATAATAAATTTTCAAATCTCAAATAGATGTATAAATAATATCGGCCTAAATTACTGTGGTTAACTATCACATTCATACATTACCATATGTTTTCATTACAGTTATTCAAAGTGAAAGATGTCCCGCCTCGGTGGCGTAGTTGGCTAACGCGCTTGTCGTGTTGAGCTCGACTGCTGAGGATGGGGGGATCGAGGTTCGAATCTAGGTCGGGTGAACTGGGGGTGGTTTTTCCTAAATGGTTTTCCACTCTCCCTCCACGCAAATGCGGGTTCACTTCCTCTAATTTAATCTTCCCAATTCCTAATCCATTAGAGTAATTAGTACTTAAAGCGTATAACCCGAACGGGTAGTAAGACGCGGTGCTAAATATTAAAAAAAGTGAAAGATTTCAGCTTTTGGCGTAGTGATACATTAGGGATTATTCCTAATAATTTTTTTGAGCTGTCATCCAAGTTAACTAAGGTCGTGAATGTACTATAGTCAGTTGGTAATGCGCCCCATTTTCTTAAAAGAACCATTCCGGGTTCAATTCCCCCTACGGATAATATTTTTGGCTATGGTCGAATTGTATTCTGTGACTTAAATTAGCTTGTAAGTCGAGTACTTTTTATTTTATCACAATGTCTTACTTACTACACGTTCGGGCTATACACATATGTACTAATTACGATAGTGTGTTAGGGATTAAGAAGGTTGAATTTAGAAAAAAAGTGTATCCCCTCTTGCGTGGAGGAAGAATGGAAAACCATTTAGGGAGAAAAAAAAACTTCAGTACACCCGACCGGAATTGAACCCCATTCTACCCATCTTTGGCAGTCTAGTCTATTGCGAGGTTAGTACCTTAGACTATGCGGCCACCGAAGTGAGTCATTATCATATTAAACTTATTAATTTTCCTATAACATCGATTACTACCGATTAAGATTATTTTGGTCTCACCAAAATATAATTTTTGAAAGTTCTTGATATATTTGCGAACTTAAAATAATTAAATATTGTGTTTTAAAGCGGCCGCCATGGTCAACGAGAAAGTATCAAAGTGTCAATGCAATGGTCTGTGTCGTTTTCTAGAACTACTTCTCTATTCCGTCAGGTTTATACTCCCTTTTGACCTTCTTCTACAACCACGTTTTGTCATACCATATCATTAAGAAAGAGGGGAAATAAAACTACTAAATTTCTTATCTGTTATATTATATAGTTCACAGATATCTTAAAATATTATGTTGGGAGCCAATCAAAAAATTGCTGTATTTGTTAGAGGAAGGTTAGATCTAGAGCCGATTTTCATCAAGGTTGGTCTCATAGCTCCACAAATATGATTAAAAAATATTCAAAAATAAGCCAATGACACATTTTCATATATTTCTTTCTATTAATAAAACTTCGACTATATACGCGTTGGTTTAGAGGTAAAACTCACTAAGTAGCCTTTTCAATTCTCAAGCCTCACTAAGTGAAAGATGACTTTTTCTTGGCAAAGGATCTTACATTGTTGTAGTTGATGATTTATTATTTAAAAAACAATTAGTTATAAGTTTACGCACTTAATGACTTGTTCCTCTTATAGATCTTGAAATTTTAACATATACAGTAGCCCCACGGCTTCTTTGGTGCTGACTGACAGCTCACAGCTGACTTCTGACAGTCAACATTTAGGTGTATACCTAGATTTTTACTGTCAGAAGTGACAGCTGCTAAACACATGTTTTTGCAGATCATCTGGTTCGGCGTAGGGATACATAATTTGGTCTGGCAACTTTTTAAAGCTGTCAGCTGTTATTGTGAGCTGTTGGTCAGCACCTAGCAGCTGACTTCTGACAATCAACATTTAGGTGTATACCTAGATTTTTACTGTTAGAAGTGACAGCTGCTAATCACACATGTTTTCAGATCATATGGTTCGGCGTAGGAATACTTAATTTGGTCTGGTAACTTTTAAAAGCTTTCAGTCAGCACCAAAGAAGCCATGGGCCTACTGTAGACACATATAAACTCATTTCAACCAAAAAATGCACTTATTGAGTTTTACCTCTACACCGACTATATAGGGTCGTTAAGGAAAAAGAACCCTGTTATAATTTGTTGACTTAACTTTGGCGGTAACCCTATTTTGAAATAACAATTAAATGTTACGTCATAGCTCGACGTCCTCACGGCAATTTCTCGCTTACCAAGACGGCCTCCTTAATGACGTCGCAGTTTTCTTGCACGATTGAATGAAACTGGCCGTGTGATATTGGCGTACAATGCGGCCCGATGGCTTTGTAGAAATACATACTTTGGGATCATGACGTTTGAAAATGGGGCAGTATTCGAGGTAATTTGCTGCGCCGAATCCTTACCCACCAAGAGATCGATTCCCAAAAATTATGGAATTTGTGCACTCAAAATGTGCAATGATTGGCAGCACAAGTGTGTGAAAAAATGGTTTCCTCTCATTAACTCATTCATCAATAATTTATATAACCTCAACATAATCATATAAAGTCTTACACTTAAATCATAGATAAAAATAAAAGTAAATAAAGGACTAATTATTACAATTTTAATAACCTTACCCATTTCGGTGGACGCATGGTCTAACGCGCTACTCTTGCATTAGACTAGATTATCGATGATGGGGGGGATTGAGGTTTGAATCTCGGTCGTGTGTACTGAGGGAGTTTTTTTCCAAAATGGTTTTTCACTCTCCCTCCACGCAAATGCGGGCATACTACATATAAATATAACCTTATTAATCCCTAAACCCATTAAGGTAATTAGTACATATTACCTAACCCTTCCTTCACCTCTGACAAGACATCTTGTGAATGTGAGGAATGCCAGGCCTCCACCGTGGTTCGGATTCCACGTTTTAAACTGTAGGTCCTCCATTTCATCTCACAATCACCCTACCATTACACATTAGCGTAAGTGCGTATAACACGAACGGGAAGTAAGATACAGTAAGGACATAAAAAAAATTGTTTTAAATTCCCAAAAATTGTGACAATATTAAATTCTATTTAAATTTGAGGCCCCCTCATTATTTTCACTTGATACACCTGGTCTGACGGGTAGTAAGACGCGGTTAAAACTGACCGGCAGCTCTAGCTTTGCACACAACCATACGCGCTCCCCAGTTTGCATGTGTCTGCACGCCAGCTCAGCGCCCGAGGCGGTCTCTGTTGTGGAGAACCTGGAACTAGTACCTCATGTTAAAGTGGATCATTAGGGGGGCACGATTGAACCTTTGTTAGTGAAAAATACACGAGACATTATAATCACGTAAATCTTTTGTGAGCCGATACAAGGCAACGAACCTTCCGCAATAACTTTCAGCTTCAACATGAATAGAGAGAACAAACGATATTATTTTTCCTAACAACAAAAAAACATATTTTCCATAAATAGTGTTTCTTGTATAAAATTGTATTTATTTTAATTGTGTGACCCGGAGCGATGGATACGTCGGGGACAAAGGCGTTAGTCTCGTTTTGTCTGATTTGACTGTAATGGGGAAGGTTGTATTGGTGGTACAGTAGCCCCATGGCTTCTTTGGTGCTGACAGCTCACAGCTGACTTCTGACAGTCAACATTTAGGTATATACCTAAATTTTGACTGTCAGAAGTGACAGCTGCTAAACACATGTTTTTGTAGATCATATGGTTCGGCGTAGGGATACATAATTTGGTCTGGTAACTTTTCAAAGTTGTCAGCTGTCAGTCAGCACCAAAGAAGTCATGGGGTAACTGTAGAATTTTGGCCCGGGTATACGAGGGTTTTTTTTCCTTTAAAAATAAAAATAGGCTTTCTCTTTTTTTCCTCCACGCAAGTGTAGGTACATTTACTCCAAATTCTAATTTCCTCTGTCTTACCCCGCTAGTGTTATTAAATATGAACAGCCAAATCACGTAGCAAGATCCACACCAAATAAAATAAAAGATGAATGCATTTAGTTATTTATTCAACCCTCCCCCCCCCCCATTCTTTGTCTTCCACCTGCAATTTTTTTCCGTTCAATATCTCCCTAGGGCATCTCTCTTGAGATAAGACTAATAGAGTGTCGATGATGAGGATATTGGGGTTAGAATCCCGGTTGGGTGTGTTGGGGGTGGTTTGAAGATAGTTATCCATACATACTCTTCCCAAGCAACTGCGGGTACACTCCCCCTAAATTCAACCTACCTCATCTCTAACACATTTGCGTAATTAGTAGGCCTATATATATGCGTGTAACCCGAACGGGTAGTAAGACGTTAAATATATTTATATGACCTTTTATAACTACAGTAGCCCCGTGGCTTCTTTGGTGATGACTGACAGCTCACAGCTGACTTCTGACAGTCAAAATTTGGGTATATACCTAAATTTGGACTGTCAGAAGTAACAGCTGCTAAACACATATTTTTCGGCTCATACGGATCATATGGTTCGGCGTAGGGATACATAATTTGGTCTGGTAATTTTTCAAAGCTGTCAGTCAGCACCAAAGAAGCCACGGAGGCTACTGTAGCTTCATCAAACTCTCGTGTCTGAATGTGTGGCTGGTATTATTGTAGAACTTTCTTAGTTCGAATTCCAAGGGATATATAAACAAAAATTCCAAGTATCTAAAATTCGAATCAACCATTTTCATGAATATCTAGGCAGCTGGTAAACAAATCAATAACCTCCAAATATGATACATATGATCACACACATTTTATATATATGCTATATAAAACATACATTAAAAAAATTCAAACACAAAATACAAAATCTTAGAAAAATTATCACATACGATAATTGCAGACATATCAGAATTGATGAAAGTCGATCCAAAACATCCCCTATATTAGGCAACCCACTCGCCATTGGTGCATTCATAATTCACCGCCTTCTCATTAGCTATTTGTCAAAAGGCTAGCTCCAACTTTATTTGACATTCTTGGCTTATGAAGTGGCTTAATAAGGATCGTTAAATTAGGTTTGAAATTAGAACAAACTCAACAAAATTAACAATAGGCTTCGAACTATCCAAATATTTCCTTCTAAAATTCGAATTAAATTTTCTTTATTTTACCATTGATATAAATAGATTTTTTATGGGGAATCATGTTGAGCTTGAAATATCCAATTTTTCTAATCAACCAATGTCGAAAAATCCAAATCCTACTGTAATTAATAATGATGATTAAATACTCCAATGTTTCATTTTGCTGCTAAAAATTTTCGCCGATACGCGAAAGAACGTATTCAAGTTTGTTTTCTTTGTTGCCAAAAGTAAGGCGCATGCTCTTAAAAAGCTCCACCAGCCCTGCACTAAAGCTGGGTTCATGTTCGTACATAACGTCAATGGCGGAGATTGGTTTTGGGGGCGCTTTCCCCCCTTCTCCCCGGTACTTAAAACATTGCGCCCCCTTTACTTAGTCCCTCCACTTATCTCCACAACTTATCACTTAACCCTCCTCCTTTCATCGTTTTCTTGTTTCATCTAAAAACCTTCTTAAAATTGCGTCCCTAAATACCTCTCTAACCCTCCTCTGCCCCCTCCTTCCTCACCGAAGTCACGGTTAAAAAAAAGAGGGGGGGTCTATAACCCCGCCACTGCTCCACAATTCATAAGACGAATACAACGGTTTATAATGAAACGTAATGTGTTACGTCTTACTTAAATCGATTGTCTTTTATTGATATAAATTGTACTATCCGCTTTGTTATAATATATTAAGGCAGGGGTCCCCGTATTATTTTTTATGACGGTCCGTTTTAAAAACTCGAGATATTTCCTCGGTCCCACAAAACTTTAACAGTTTAAGCCGTATAGGACTATATTAGCTCAAAAACGTGATTTTCTTTCCTTTTAGTTATTTTACTTATTTATTATTGCTGGCCTTCTGTGTCTACCACCCGCCCACCACTGAAATTTCTCGTGTTAAATAATTAATTACTCCTCAAGAACCAAGATTGGAACGCCCCGACCACAATCGCTTCGAAGGTATTCTCATTCACACTTCGCAAAGGCTGGCTGGTAGTTAATTAATTTTATTATTATTATTATTACTATTATTATTAGCACCGCGTCTTACTACCCGTTCGGGTTATACGCTTTAAGTACTAATTACTCTAATGGATTAGGAATTGGGAATGTTGAATTAGAGGAAGTGAACCCGCATTTGCGTGGAGGGAGAGTGGAAAACCATTTAGGATAAACCCCCTCCAGTTCACCCGACTGAGATTCGAACCTCGATCTCCCCGTCCTCAGCAGTCGAGCTCAACACGACAAGCGCGTTAGCCAACTACGCCAGGTAGTTAATTAATTTGTTTGTTTTTCTATTTTGTTCATGTAAAAGTATTTGTGAAAAATCTCGTCTATTAACACCGCATAGTATCTTTTTGGGACACAAAATTAACTTAATTTAATTTATGGCTGTTCTTTTAGATCGAATGTTATTTTAATTTGGTTTTGATATATATTATTGTCATGAATAGTATCGTACTTATCAGTAATTGGATCAAATCTGATATTTCCCCTTTATTCTCTATCATATTAAATTCGAAATTTACTGATTCTGCAAAGATAATTCGTCAATAACATACAAATCCTGGCTACCACAAGACATTTAAAACATGAACCGAAAATAATTACCGTCTACCGTGTAATTGGACGGAGCCTCCTCTCGTATTCTCATTGGCTGATAAGTCCCAAGGATCGTTCATGCTTCAAGTATGTACGTAACGCATAAAAAGTTAAATCAACGTTGTTCACTATGTATCGTTTATAAACTCTACCGAGGGGAACGACCGTTCTTTGGCGCGATGTTTATCCGCAGCTTCCGGGAGAGGATTTCTTCATTTCACGGGCACATTCTCGGCTTCTCTCGGCATTGGAAACCTCTTTACGTCCTGTTCCATGAACCCGCCCTCATTTTATAGTCCTTGCACACATTTATGAAGGGCTCGGATAGATAATGTACAGTGACGACAACTTTAACAGCTACAATTCAAATTTGAAATGAGATGCAATAGAACGTGAGAAAGGGGCAGTGGTTTTTTTTAATTAGTTTTTGTAACATGAACAAAATATTGATGGATTTATTTATGGTTCAAACGCTATCAAAATTAAGGTAAAAGTACAAATTAAAGGGTTATGTTACCATAAAAAGCACTCCAAAGAGCTGCTAGAGGTATTTAATATTTATAGTTTTTCCTAGATTTCGACATTTAGTGGGTTATGCCGCCATAAACAACACTTCAAATAGCTTATAGAACTGTTTATAATTTAAAATCTTTCTTAGCTCCCGGCAATTGGGGAATGTGCCCACCAACCCCTCCCTGAAATTATTGGCTGGCTACGGCCTTGAGTTTATTTCTTCTTCTCATGATGATATCAACATTTGTTGACTATATAATATGCCATGAGTATAGCAACATTAGATGACAAACTTTTTAAATTAAGAGAAAATGTTGTCATTAAATTCCAGGACACCTTTCCTTTACAGATATTCAACAACTGTTGATATCACCATGTGAAGAAAATTAATCTCTTTTTTTTCTTCTGGAGCAATATTTGATTTAATTTGGCCAAAAAAATAATGTTTTGCCACAAAGATTGCAAAAATACTGGCTTTTTCTCGCGTCCCCTTTATCTCCGCCTTAACATCTCAGAATACTATTTTGTGGCGTAGCATTCGACTGTCCCAAGCCCTCAATATGTATTTGTGGTACACACATAAGTAACCACGGATATATGTATTTGACTTAGATGCAATTGATAGGTTTGTATGAAATGCTACTACAGTAGCCCCATGGCTTCTTTGGTGCTGACTGACAGCTCACAGCTGACTTCTGACAGTCAACATTTAGGTATATACCTAAATATTGACTGTTAGAAGTGACAGCTGCTAAACACATGTTTTTGCAGATCATATGGTTCGGGGTAGGGATACATAATTTGGTCTGGTAACTTTTCAAAGTCGTCAGTCAGCACCAAAAAAAGCCATGGGGCTACTGTACACTCTTAAAGGTTAATTTGCTATCACAAAGAAACAAACGATAAATGCAAAAACAAATACTGGGAATAAACATTTTTAATCGCAACTTTCAACCGTTCTGGTTATCCACACCCCAATTTACTCTCCCCCAGAAGTCCAGTCTATTGCGGGACTACCCACTTTGGTGGAGGCGTGGTCTAACGCGCTACTCTTGTAGTAGACTAGACTGCCAATGACAGGCAGATCGAGGTTCGACTCTCAGTACGGTGTACTGAGGGTTTATTCCAAAATAGTTTTCCATTTTCCCTCTTCGCAAATGTGGGGTGCACTTCATATAACTATAACCTTTCTAACCCCTAAAACCATTGACGTAATTAGTACATAGGCGTACGACCCAAACGGGTTGTTAGGCGCGGTGATAACATGTTTTGCGATAGTGATGCCTTAGACCATGTGACCACCGATTTAGGTGCTGTTTTTTTTAAATTTAAATAGTTAGTTTAATTATTCGTAGAAAAAATTGCAGAAACAAAAAAAGGGCTGCGTTCTTTTATTATTATAAGACTCCCTACCATTATTATTTTTTCATCACGTTATACCATCCGGTCTATCCGCATTGAATTACGATGGTGGTACGACATCCTAGCTCAGTCGGCAGCGTGTCTGTCTACTGACCTAAGTGCCCTGGGATCGGTTCCCGGCATGACCGAATAATGTATCATTGGAGAAATGTGGGTTTCCCTTTTCACAGTGATGAA
>CABFVX010008207.1:8339-25630 GCA_902151425.1 Timema shepardi | reverse complement strand
TCTGATGCTTCAACACTGACCAGCCAACGAAATTATCAAACCATAAGTTCAAACAGTTGACCCACGCAGTATCAGCTTACGTCTGTACCTCTGTGCTGACACAACAAGGCTGCTTGACGTACACTACCATAATAAAGCTGAAGTCATGTATCCTTGAGAAGCTCTAGAGTTGCCAGTGGTAGTAATGCCCTTAATTTGAAAACAATATTAAATGTTTATATTTTTCAGAAAATGCCGATAGCTATTTTTAAATGTTTGTTAAAATGAAAAATATTGGTAAATTATTTCATAATTGACGGAGTTTGACCATTTTGGATTATGTTCAACTATTTATTTTTGGAGCCGATTTATACTCGCTAGTCTAGAGCTACAAACTTTTATCATAAAATAAACATAATAGGCAAACTTCCTTAATATGATATTGAGTATTGAGTTATTGAGTAAATGAAATGTACTACCAAATTTATTGAAGTTACAATGTTTTATTATGAATATCTTAATGAACTTCAATAAGAACGTTAGGGTTGTATTTATATAGGAAAGGGCATCCACAGTAGGAGCGGTGTTATCTGACAGCTAGGAAAAGCTACCATACATCCATTCACCACATCCATATGATCTACAGGACCATTTGTTGATTTGTCTTTACTTACGGCCGTCAGAAAATGCACACAAACACAAAATTAGTTTTTAATTATTAACAGTTTATACATTATTGAAACATGAACTTATGAAAATAATCGTTTCGATGTTTCGTTTTTTGTGGAAGCGGTTTCTATAGTTTCATTAAAAATGCTATTCGAACTAGAACTTTTGAAATACTGCGCGCTCTTCTGAAATCAAGATGGCGAACCAGCTGAAACAAGGGGGTGGGGGGTTGATAACGTCAAACAAACCGGCAAAGCGGCTGTGCCCTTACACTGTTTTCAAAAAAAGCGCTTTATTTTGAAACTAATATTTTGTATGGCTCTCTCTCTAAGTTAAAAAAAACTTGATTTATTTTGGTGGCTAGCTATGACAAGATAAAAGTGTGAATAATTATATATATATACTAAGCCTACTTTTTTAAATTAATTATTTCTTGTACTATAATATATTGTGTTGCCACAAAAGCAAAACAAAATACATAATCGTTTTGTGTTTTGTTTTTTCAATGAGTTATGTAACGTTCATAAAAAATCTACAAGTTCAAGATCAAAACAATAAAACTGGACACTATAGTTTCAAGTGATAACCTACCTCACCGGCAATAGTAATGGATAAACTCACCAAGGTCCCATTCATCTGTGTGTATGTTCCTAGTTGGCTTCCCCCACGGACACAACCGGTCACCACAAACATAATGTGTTGACTGACAGCGCGAGGCAATGTATTTTCGCAAAGGATGCCGGGAAAAAGTGTGACGTTTCCGGCTCGAGAAGTTTACGTGAGCATATAAGACTGTTGTGGAATCTCCCCGACGCTGCTCGTCGCAAACTCCCCGTCCACTATTACACCTTCCCTCTCTCTTTTGTTTCTGTGTTTTCTCTTGTCTGTGTAACCCCTCCTTTCCCCCTCTCTGAGCAACTAAGATCAAATAAATACTGGTAGGAGAATGGTGATAAAGACACTATTGACAGGATAGCAAACTAGGACACATCTGCGTGTTCTAAATAATGTAAGCTCTAAATTACCCTTTGGCCTTTGTATGTCTAAATTTCTTTTTGGCTTGAATGTCATCTTTTATATTACGACTTCAAATTATGAAGTTCATTAATCTCGTAAAAACCTTTAATATGTTTAATCCTTTTTAACTTGCAAAATATTTAATATGCTCTTTGAATCTGTAAGACTTAATAATTTTATAAGTCCATCAGACCTTTATTTATTATGAAATGTTTTGATAATATATTTGGAATTTAAAGTCCTTTTGACTTAAACAATACATAATATTTTCCAATCATAAATTCCTTTAAATTTAAGAGCTTTTCGAGATGTTTAACTGTTGGAGTCCTTTTGACTTGTAATATAATGATTATGTGTAATGTTCACTAATGGGTAATTTGTATAAAAAGCCTTGTTGGCGTGGGAAATTTATGATACGTCAGTCATTGGCTTTGTTAAAAAATGAGAAGTAGGTTATATGATTATGACGTTTCTCTTTAAAGTCCTTAGACTTGTGTAGTACGTATTATGTGTAAGCCTTGGGGTCTTTTAGACTTAAGTAATTTTGAGACGTTTATCTTTAAAGTCCTTAGGCTTGTGAATAATTTAATATCGTCAAATTTTGATATCTTTCAGATTGTGGATATATTTGAGAGGTTTAATGGTGGGAGTCCCTTTGACTCGTATACTACTGAATTGGTTAAAATCGTTAAGTCCCTTTTTGACTTGGGAAATGTTTTTGAGATACATGTATTTAGCGCTAGAAGCCCTGTTAGATTTGTATATATTGGAGTCTTTAAAATATTCAAAGTCCTTGGGACTCTAAAAATATTTAATAAGTTTAGTTCCATACCCTGTCTGACTTGAGCATGAGAAAACATGAAATTAAATATTCTAAATTTTGTTAATTGCTTAAACTTACTATTTGACATATGCGAAACTAATAATGTTGAATATAGTCAAAATACTTTTGTATAATATCGCTAGTCTTATATATAATTTATAATTCATGACTTACCTTTTGTTAATAAATAAAACATTGCATTTAACTAACTTCTGATGTTCTTCTCCGATATTTCAACTAAGTTTTAAGTTTACTAAATAGGAAATATCCTTGATTTTTGGTCGGTTGGTTCCCTTTTTTAACTGACACGATAATTGCTGAGTGGGTTTTGAGGAAACAGGAACAAATATATGTATCTTTTATTGTCCTATCGGCTTACTCTGCATTTATTATATTTCTATTTATACTTTTAATAATTGTATACCCACCTTCGTCCAGGAGGACAAAGGAAGTTACTAAAACTACACATAAAAATAATCAATAGGAAAGTATATTTTTAGACTCGTTTGATAACCCTTTTTTTATATATTATAGTATTAGTGATCAAATAATTATTTCTGAATAGAGTGACATTAGTCACTTTCAGTCAATGTTTGCAATAAATAACTTCTGCTAGCTGTCAAATGCGCCACCCTTACAACCATACATTCCCTCTAGCAATAAACATATTTAGAAATTTCTACAACAAGGTTTATTTAATTAAGAATTAAAAACTTTGTATCAAAAAGTGCAATTTGTTTCCGAACAAAAAATAAGTGTAAACAAACATATTTAACACCCTCAAATTATAAATTAATTTAATTTAAACTTAATAAAAACTGATTTTTAAAAGCTACGTTAAAAACAATCGAGAAAACCACCCCAAACCTGGCCGAAATTCTAACCTTAACCTCCCCACCCTCTGCAATCTTATCAATTGCCAGACTGACGCCTTAAATCATATGATCAACTGTGCGAGCATGAATATCCTGAAAATTATACTTTAGAACCTTTAATTTCTATTTGACTCTACGTAGTCCTATATATATCAACAATTGCAATTTATGAGTTGGGATTTTGTACAACATCAAAAAAGAGTTTTTAAACCTTTTCTTTGAGCATAAAATTGTTTTCTGTGGGCATTGGTGATAGACTATTTAAGGTGAGAATGTGGGGGAAGCGATAAAAGGTGATTGTTTTTGCAGTTGTTATAGCAAAACATTTTGTTGGTCAAAATAAATAAAAAATTTCTCCAGTAGAAACAAAGTTTTATCTTCTTTCCATGGTGATATAAACAGTATTGTTGAATATTTGTCAAGGGTGTCCTGGAATTTAATGACAACTTTTGTTCTTAATGTAAAAAATGTATAATCTAATGACGCTATGTTCATTACATATATCCAGAAACTGTTGATATCTCCATGTGAAGATAATCCTTATATATACTTTGATAAGCCCATTTCGGCTAATATAAACTACGAGGAAATGACTGAATAGATTTTGACAAACGAACACTCATTTTAACGGCTAGGAGTCCAGGATGTCAGGAAAAATAGTATTTTCCCTCTAAAACCTGGTTTTAACAGAGAATTTTCAGTTTTTTAATTCTTTGTTTAATAACCATGGAAACTGTTATTTGTTGCATGGCAGTAAGTATATAAATATTTGTTGGCCCAAACAAATCACAATTTTGTCTTTGGATGCCTGTCATAACACATCTAAATTGATATTCTTAAACTGGGTAAACATTTATTTTTTTATTGGAATGCTGTTATAGTTAATTCGCATTTATATCAATAATATTGAGCATAATTCAAAAATTAAAGGGTTAAGTTATTAAGTTCTTGAAATTATTGTCTACGATTTGTTTCGCGGATGATAAAATAATGTTTAAATATGCTTTGGTATGTATCATAAGCTTAAAAAAAGATAAAAGTAATATGAATAATATTTTAAAAAAAAGAGCCATTTTAACTATTTATGTGTGGGTTTGGATATTTATTTGTTTCAAATAATGGGTTTTGATGTTCAGTTTATTCAAATAATGGGTTTTGATGTTCATTTTATGGAATAGTAACACAATACAAATACATAAGTTAAGCTATGTCTTAATTTTACCACTTAGTTTTGAGGATAATATATTAAAAAGTAATGGTTTGTGTACCCATATATATTTTCACATACTTTATCTCTATCTGACATGGTCTCTCACGATTTCTCCCCTCACATACACACACACACTCTAAAACATATTCTCTCTTATAAAATAATTTCTCATTCTTTCTCTCACACAATCTCTACCCTCACATACACTCTCTTATCACACAATTTCTCTCACACAATCTCTAACCTCACATATACTCTCTTATCATAATTTCTTTCACAATATCTTTATTATACTCTCTTTCTTAATTTTTCTCTCAAACGCTTTCTCTTTCTTAAATGCTCACTCTCTGTATCTCAAAGACTCTCTCAAATTCCCTAAATCACTATCACTCTCACTATATCTCAAACTCACACTCTCAATTTATTTCTCTAACTCTTTCCAACAATCTCTTTAACTTTGTTTCTAACTCTCCCTCTCATTTTATCTCTCTAAACTAATCTCTCCCCTTCTAACTTTCTCTCTCAATCTCGCTCTCAAACGCCCTCACATTTTTTCTCTCTTTCACACAATTTATCTCCCAAAATGGTACACTATCTCTTTTCATATACACCCACACACACACTCTCACACACTTTATCATGCATTCATTCTCCCTCACATATTCTCTTTATCTCTATCACACTTTCTCTCATACACACGCTTTCTCTCAAACACATTCTTTCTCCACACACACATAAACACATTTTTATATACGAGTATAATCTAATTAGCCCATTTTTTATTATTATTATTATTATTATTATTATTAGCACCGAGTCTTACTACCCGTTCGGGTTATACGCACTTGCGCTAATGTGTAATGGTAGGGTGATTGTGAGATGAAATGGAGGACCTACAGTTTAACGTGGAATCCGAACCACGGTGGAGTCCTGGCATTCCCCACATTCACAAGATGTCTTGTCAGAAGTGAAGGAAGGGTTTGGTAATCAGATAAATCTGTGCCGGGACCGAGGATTTTGATAGTTGAAATTAAGAGAAAACGGTTTAGCCGATTTTAACAAAGGAAGTCATTTTAAATATTAGGGGTCCAGGATGCCAGCAAAATTACTAGCCTGAAACTAAAACTAAATTTTCCTCGAGAATTTTCAATGTTTTAATTCTGTGTGGGCAGCGGCTAAACCATTCAATCATTATTTGTTTACATCACCATGGAAACTATTATTTGCGTATTATTGTATATTGGTAAAAACAATATTTCTCTTTGGTTAAAATTAATAACAGCTTAATAATTCTTAAGGCAGATTCACACATAACGCTAGGCTAGGCTAGACTAAGCTAAGCCAAGATAAGATTTGCTCTCCTAGCATTTTAGAAAAATAGCAGACCGTGTATTTAAATGTGTTGGTTCACACAGGAAGCTAAGCTAAGCTATACCTTGCTACGCCCCGCTATGTTTTTTCCACCTTGAACCATCTTACGTTGCGCATGCTCATAACGCAACTTGGGATGTTTGTTGAACAGGCGCAGTGCTGGTTTGGTGAAAATAACTAAAGCAGTGTTGAAGTCTTGTTTTCAGTTCGTTTCACGTGTATTTAAGTAATATTATATTTAGGTTTTATATTTAATACATGTTTTTATATTAAAATGAAAGCTTTAATTGAACAAGTCAAACCTCCACCTCCTAAATTGTTTTCATCTTTCAAAATAGCTGCTAACGGCAGCATCTATTTTTACTCAGTACTATAACCTGAACTCAAACAAGACATTTGGGAAAACGCAATCATAGCTAAACTTAACTGGAGCAGACCAGAAAGAAACAACACTGAATTCTGGAGGGAAAAGAGGGTCCATAGCTTAGCTTAGCAATGAGAGGGAAACCAAACTGACAAAATCTTAGCAGAGGACAGCATAGCACAGCTTAGCTTAGCTTAGCTTAGCAATGAGAGGGAAATCAAATTGACAAAATCTTAGCAGAGGACAGCACAGCTTAGCTTAGCTTAGCTTAGCAATGAGAGGGAAATCAAATTGACAAAATCTTAGCAGAGGACAGCACAGCTTAGCTTAGCTTAGCTTAGCAATGAGAGGGAAACCAAATTGACAAAATCTTAGCAGAGGACAGCACAGCTTAGCTTAGCTTTAGCTTAGCAATGAGAGGGAAACCAAACTGACAAAATCTTAGCAGAGGACAGCATAGCACAGCTTAGCTTAGCTTAGCAATGAGAAGGAAACCAAATTGACAAAATCTTAGCAGAGGACAGCATAGCACAGCTTAGCTTAGCTTAGCATTTTGTGTGTATCGGCCTTTACTTGAGTGGTTTTGTGCAATGAATAGCTAGAGAGCTGGAAGAGGGGTCGTTTTAAAGTTCTCATCGTAGACGGAAGAGAAAAAATATAAGTTTTGATTTAAATTAAACGACGAAAGCTAAGTATACATGTAATTTGATAGCCTTTGACGAGTAAACTTTTAATTAAAAAGTCAAGTGAAGTCTTATTATATATATTTTTCCAAATAAAACATCTAGAATACAGTTTAATGCAATATTATGCAGGCATCGCTGCAGAGATCCACTAGTAAACTCTATATTTGCGTAGAAGCAATATTTGATTTTGCAACGAGTTACATTTAACAAGTTCAAACAAATAGAGTGACACTCACCTCTGCCCTGTTGGACTCTTAACACTGGTGCGCGCTTCCACTGACCTCCTTTCTCTAAATTATAATTCCATTGACTGAAAGGAGTTGTTTTCCTACTCTCGGCTCGAGAAGAAAGCCACGCCCGAGAAAAACAAGTGAAGGAGACTCAACGCGCTTAGTTGTCCTTTCCTCCGCCTAGACTATTCTCGAAGCTTCTTCTGGTTCCCTGGGTGACCGGCAAAATCCCCACTCCATTCTCCTCCCTTTCCCCTCCTTTCTCCCACACTCTCTGTGGACATGTCAGTTCATTTGCTCACTATATATTGGGATGTTTCGCTAGTATCGTTACTCATTATACTGTAGGCTTGGAGAAGGTTAGAGCGGCGAGTTAAATTAAGGGTTGGTACGATACTTTTTTCTTTTCTTGTTTGAACTTATTTTGGCCGTTAAAATATTGAAATTATAGGGTATAATGAATGATTAATGTTATTTGTAACACACCACCTTTTTATTAATTAAGTTATCATCTGACTACAACTTTAATGCTTAATAAAATATTGAAGTCCCCCCACCATTATTGTACCCGAGCGTCACACAGTTCACCCGAGTCCTCCCGTAATTTTAAGCAAGCCTGTCTGCTTTGCTCAGCCAAACCCTTCTCAATACCTCGGTTGGACCGCTATTTACTGGTTATTACAGTCCTACCCTTCTTCACCTTGTTTGAATTTGCACTAAAGGGAATTTTCCAAATTCAAACGGTGAAGAAGGTGCTCGAAGTTTAATTTTTTGTTCCTCTTCCTGATGGTTAGGCCACCGACTCGGTTTCCTCATTAAGGGAGACAATTCAACGGTCGTTTTCTGCATATTCAAATATTATAGATAATTTGTCCGTATCAGGGTTAGTTAAAATAATCAAAATTATCTTTTGGATAATGTATTACTGTTTTGGACTTGCAAATTTAAATTTTCTATTGTGGGAAGAGTTTGTTGACTTTCAATGGGGTTATTCTGTAATCATATTTTAATACTAATTCAACGCTATGGGGAAAAATGCTATTTTTTCACGTGAGAACTTCTAATTTTCTTGGTTCCGGGTATCTGACTTTGGGTTACATATTTGCCGCCGCTCTGATCAATTTTTTTGGGGTTTTTTGAGGAACAATATTTTTAGGGAAACTAGCCTTTATAGCTGCTATATTATCCTTTATATGAGCAGGGACATGTACACTTGATCGTTGGTGTGCTTCGCACCTTAAGTAGTTAATGGGGAAGCAAACTTCCACTAAGTGTATGATTCTTTCTGAGTTATGCTTAGTATAATAATTAATTAAATCTTTCTAGTCAATATCACCTTTAGTGAAATATTATTTTGGATTATAATAATGTTTCTAATTTAAACTTTCTATTCAATTTCACCTTTCATAAAATATTATGCTGAATTTTGATAATGTCTCTAATCTAAACTTTCTAGTAAATTCCACCCTTAGTGAAATATCATGTTGGATTATAATAATGTTTATAATTTAAACTTTATATGAATGCTTCTGATACATACATACATATCAATGCCATAAACCTTTGACGTCATATCTTATGTGACTATTTTGATAATTTGTCATTGTACATCTACTATATTTGTGTCAAATAAAATACTGTTATTCTCTTGTAACCTTCCTGACTATTATTTCTGGGACATAAAGGTCGTTACAAATTATTTTAAACAAAATAAAAATGTTGCTATAAAAACTGCAAATAACACTGCGTTTATCTCACGTTCCCTTCTTCCCCACCTTAAACTCTACTTACACAATCATGGTTGATCCAAAATAAATAATGATTAATTTTGAGTTAGCTACAAATGTATTTATTCTGTTCGCTGACACTGATTGTGTTAATATTCTGTCTACACTTTTTAATACAAGTCCTAACTCAATTTGCTGTGAATTAGGTCCACCATTGATTTGAGAACCGAATTAATTCAGTTATGAGTAATTCCTAAAACACAAACTTTCCTCATTCTGCATTAATACATTTTACATTTTCTGCCACGTCTTTTTGTTTGAGGTTTACACATTTTAATTACATTTGTCGAGTAGTGATGATGAAGGTGTAGTTAAAATAAATGTGTATGCGTTTACGTGATAGGAGAGTGTGAAAAACAATCCTTGGTACGTAACACCCGATTGAGATTAGAAAGTCCAACCTTTCGCCGGCAAACCATACAGAGCAAGCCTGACGTTTAGTCCACATGTCCACCGATGCAGAAATTACTTTATCGTAAATTAGTGAAAAATTTAATTAGTTTTTCCCATAAAAAATAGAATTTATTTTAAAAAAAAGTTTTCACATGTTTAAAAATGTGTCATATTTTAAACTGTGGGTGTTAAATCTTTTAAATCTCGAATTATTATTTATTACAAACTATTTGCACTAAAAACCATATATTCAATTTTTATCTTCTATGAGTTAATATATTTTCATTTTTGATATTCATAGTAAAATTACTATTTATTTCCTATGATTAATTTACTTTTTGGTTGTTTATTTATTAGTTATTTTTCACCGTATTTTGTGTGCTCGTGAGTGACATATGTCATACGTTATTGAATAAGCACTTAAACACGCCTATCATTAGAGTGATGAAAGTAAGTAGATTAAACTGGACAGCAGGGTCACAAACACACGGCCCACGAAACATATTTGATAAGCCCGTTTGTCTGCAACACTTTTATATTACTATCCAGCTCGTAATCTTATATGCACAGAAAAAAAAATTGTTTCCAGTTTATTTCTTGTTGTGTCAATGCAAGATCTTGTGACGACTTTACATTTTTGATAAGTGCTGCAATCCTTTCTTTTTAGTGCACTGTATTTTTTTGCAGGGTAAAAGGCAGTCATAATAAAGTAACTACTAAAAAACTGGTAGCACTTGGCACTCTTCTCACTCTGACACAGCAATGTCAGTACAGTAATATCTGAACAGTAATGTCAGTACAGTAATATCAGTACAGCAATGTCTCTCTGCCCTTTCAGTTTGTCTGGGATACAAGCAAGACCAAGTGAATGAGAATAAAAGGTGAGCCATCGAAATATATATATAATTTTTTTTTGCATATATATATTAATAATAATATTTAGCACCACGTCTTACTACCCGTTCGGGTTATACGCTATATATATTAATATGCAAATAAAAATTAAGTCGGCGGGAGATAAATTGTCCGTATTGAAACTACAGTTTAATTTGAAGGAATGAATACTTCAAAAATTATAATACCAATTCACTAGTGTTTTTTTTTTAATTCTTCTATATTTATAGAAATTAACAATATCGAGAAAAAAATTAAAATATTTATGGCTAGTCATCAATTAAAATAAAAAATAAGTTTTACGCTAAATTTTGAAATAAATAAAAACAATTAAAACAATTGATATCAAAAAAATTGTTATTTAAAAAAATTAACGAGATTTTAAAAATCATATATTTTTTTTACCGTTTCCACAGAAAAAACTTATTTCCAGGCCCAACAAAAAAACTATTGTAGCCTGTTATTTGGTTACAAGTAGTTCAGCGGTTTTCCGCCAGGGCAACACTAACGTAAAGGTTCCCCCACCACATAGTAGTTCTCCCAGTATCTCTTTGAGCGACTTTCTTATTAAAAACACACAACAGGTGCAGAAACTTTGGCAATAATGGAAGGGGGAGAAGGGAATGCCACGATCAACTTATATTCCTCTTTACGATGATAGCATTTTACTAAAACTCCACCTCGGTGGCCGCGCGGTCTAATGTGCTAGTCTCGTGTTAGGCTAGACTGCCAAGGACTGGGTGGATCGGGGTTTGATCCCGGTCGGGTGCACTGTGGGTGGTTAATACTAAATAAGAAAAGATTATTTTTTTATTAGAAAAGGCTCTTCTTATTGATAGCAAGTAAATCATTATTTTAATCCTGTTTTTTATATAAATATTAGTACAAGGATGATTTTTTCAGCAAATTACCGGAATTATTACAATAAGACCCGATTGGATATTCACATCAGTTTTATAATATAATGGATCATGTGACAGTACTTGGATTTTAGGACACACCATCATGTTAGGCTTTCTCTCTTTTTTAACTCAAAATGGAACTGGAATTTCTCTCAGGATTATATTTGATTTTTGTTAAAGAAATTAAACAACATATTAGAGAATACTTTTAAAAGAACAACGAGGGCTTACTGGTTGTTGTTTTTAAGAGTAATGATAAAGGTATTTTGATTTTATACTATCTAAATGAAATTAGAGAAACTTGGAGAAAGAGTAGCTTTTGGCTCTGATACCACACAGCCCAAGATTAACTAATCATGTTTATCAGGATAAACGTGATCGTCTTGACTAAAATTATATCGAAGTTCCTTTAATAAATTGTAATGAAAAAATTGATTTTATTTGTTTTAACTATATTTTATTTTGTTGTACCTCTGAATGTAAAAAGGTTAAAAATTTAAAGAAGATTATTATTGTCGTACGAGATCAATGTTTGTGACTTCCTAATTACCTTATTAATATTATTTCTTTGTCACCTTGAGTCGACTGTTCGAGTTATACTCATAATATGTCATAATTACGCTAATAGTTTAAGGATGAGGTAGGTTGTGATTTATAGAAAGTGCACCCACCTTTGGGTGGAAGTTGAGTGGAAAACAATTTAGGACAAACCATCATCAGTATACTCAACTGAGATTTAGATAGGGACGCCAAAGACTTTAGAGCATTCGACTACCATCTATGTGATTTTTTTTTACCACCGCGTCTGACTACCTGTTCAGGTTATACGCCTATGCACTAATTACGCTAATGAGTTAGGGACAATCTAGGTGTAATTTATAGGAAGTGCAGCCACATTTGTGTGGAGAAAGAGAGAGAGAGAGTGGCGAAACCACTTAGGGGAAACCACCCTCAATATACCCGAGCGAAATTAAACCCTGATCTTTAGTGCTCGACATTATAGTCAAACACAAGACAGCGCATTAGACCATGTGGCCACCGAGGTTGGTATGTGGATTATTCCAAGTTGGAATGGTTGTTTTACGATATTGGGGCTTTGACTATACACTTAGCTGCTTCATATCGTACCAATGTTAAAACATTGTTTTGTTTTTTCCTCGCTAAGTCATACTACTCGACGGGGCTACGCGTAAAATTATATTTTGGGGTGGATGTATAAAAGGTTGGACTCTTGGGGAAGTGTACCCGAATTTTCACTGAGAAAACTTTGGAAATAATTTGAACAAAAGTAATAGAATCGTATGCACACCCACCAGGAACTTAAGCCACGACTTCTTAGTCACAATAAAACTAGCATTGACGAAACCAACGCCTTTCCCCACGTGCTCACCTGTGTGGGTAGCGTGGTGTAAACTACACACAGCATTAAAAAGTACTCTAATATATAGTTTAATAATATATGTATATATATATATATATATATATTATAATTATATAAATAAAACACTATCGGTGGGTTCGCGGACTTAATGTCAGGTTCATAACTATGTTTTTCCGGAGATAGGCAATCTTGGCAGCAGGAACTGAAGACATAGTTCCAGAAAGGTTTCTGCCTCTTTCTTCAGATAAATGCTGTTACAATTCTCATTAATCCTACCATCTTAGTCCTTACCCAATGCCGTGGTTATAAACCGTTTTGTTCGGACGGGTAATATTAAGCATAGTGTATATTTTATATATATACATACTTTTTTCAAAAGCAGCAATCATCAAGAATATTAATACATATTAATTATATTTTTATATGACTATTACTATCGCATTGACTATTTTAATGTAACTGTTTTATTCAGGGTTTCACTAACCACTCAAATTGCCATAATAGATATTAATTATTCTAACTCGAAGTTAGTAATTTATAGGAAATGTATATGCATTTGCGTGAAGGCAAACCATTTCGTAAAACACTCTCTTATTCTTTAGTTTTTTTTAAGCCACGCGTCTTATTACCCATTCGGGTTGTACGCCTACTACGCTAATGGGTAAGGACTGAGATAGGTGTAGTTTGAGTAAGTGCGCCCGACTGGGATTGAACCTCGATCTCTCCGTACTTGGCAGTCAAGTCTAACACGAGAGTAGTGCTGGACCGTGCGGACTGCAGCCACACACACATTATAATAGGTTTGTTACTCTTTGTTTTGTTTTGAAATTCCACAAAATAATCCTTTGCAAGCAGTGTTGGCTGTTTTCTTTCACCAATAATCTCTCGTCGGTTGCTTTGAACAAGAAACTACCCTTATTTCCCATACAATGAAGACAAATCCCAATGTAGAAAAGAACTACTAACGCTCTGAAATACTGTAACAGACTTTATAGCTAACACACTGTTTTGAAATCAACTCCCGCTGAATCTTAAGACTTTCAAGTATCTAAGCTGAGAGAAAAGTACAGCATGGTCTGACAAACATCCAAGTGGATTATGTAATTTTTGGCATAAATATAATTGACCCACATCGGTGGGCACGCTAAATAAACGTCAGAATCGTCAGGTCGGGTTTTCCGGTGACGGGGATGTCGTGGTTTGAATCCTAGCCGGATTTACTGAGGGTGATATTCCTAAGTGGTTTACCACGCTACCTCCACAACTGCGAGTATATTTCCTCACAATTCTACCTTTATTATCCCCTTCCGCACAGGGTGTTTAAATTGTGTATAGTCTGGACAGTTTATAAACTGTGGTACAAGAAAAAAAAAATCAAACTAAACAAACGTCTTTCTAAAGGTTCTGGCCTGCAATACGCTCCGGATTTGTGAATCGGGCCCTTCGACTAAATTGAGTTTGAGACCACTTAATTCTAGAATCTGGAAATTTAGTGAGTCTTATACTTATTTAGCCACAGTTGAAAGATACATTCTATAAAAATTATTGTTCTCAATTTTGTATTATTCTTTAAATCCTTCAAATGTAGAAAAAGGAATTGTATTATAAATAGATGCAATTTTAAAAATGAATGAATTGTAAGAGTAACTTACAAACATCTTGTAAACCTGGTTAAATAACTGGAGAGCTTTATGGAAGGATAGATGATGCTTCAGTTTGATTTTGGTAGATACAACTTTTTAGGAAATACAGATACTATTTTTTGCGGCCAACATATATCTATGTTAATAAAATCAAGAGTTTGTTTGTACAGAGATCGCGTTATATATACCGCAAGTATAGGTATGAAATTTAAAATAAAAATCCCCTGTGCAAGAACATGTGGACCTTGAAACAGGTATTTAAAAATTTTTATTAGACATTTTAAACTAATTAAAAAGAGGTTGAAAGCAAAAAAGTCATGAGAAGCGCAGTGATTAAAGAAACTAACTTTAAAATCATCTTCCCCGTAAAATCATTAAACTGGAAACCTTTCTCCCAGGCAACACCGAGTATGTCAACCACTTGATAATAAGTTTATGTAATTATTATTTAATTTAATAGGTATTGATATTATCTATCAAAAGTTACAGTGAAAGATAGCAAATATTAAAGAAATGTTGAAGTAACTATGTAAAGAAAATTAAACTCTATGTTTATACCGGCGAAATATTTTATTTATTTTGGCCAAAAAGGTTTTGCTATAAAAACTGTAAAAACGTAGGCCTTTTATCGCTGTTCCTACCTTCCCACCTAAATGTGCCACCGTACTAAGAAAGTGGGGTTTTAAAATGCCTGTCTGTCCCCATGTTTGCCCGTCAATATCTATTTCTGTATGCACCCTTATTCTACCTTGTAACGCACCTTTCATTGTTCCACTATGGTAAAGTTCAAAGATTTCTAACTGGCGGCCCACAATCCCTTCTTTGCGGCCCACCAAGTTTCTTTAAAAAATATATATATATATATACAGTAATAGAATTAATGTTTCTAGTCGAGAAACGGAAAGTTTTGACCTGCATGGGAAAAATCTATGAAAGCTACAACTGATTAAGTTGGAAGCCCCTGATATAGCCTATAAAATAAGGTCATAGTGTAATATGCTAAGGTAAGGCTACTACATTTCAACGTAAACAGAATGTACAGTACCTGTGGCCACAGCGGAAACACTTTGGTGGATTAAGTTCAAATTAAATATTTATAATGACATGCTCTAGGACAATATAATGGCTTTAATTCTAGAATAAAAATTAAGAATAGTTTACTGATCACTAATGTTTGAAAATTATAATTTTCTAGAACGTGGTTCAATCAATTTGTTTAAATAAGTATCTGGGGAATGATTTAAATGATAAAGAAGATTATAATTATATTCGTGCTACAGTACTTAGGGTTAATTACTAATGGCAGGGTTTGAATGACATTTTGATGACTCTAATAATATTATTTAGATTTTATGTCTATAGAATGTTTCAAATTAGTAACATAGTATTTATTTTGGTTTTCATGAGTCAAACCTATTAAATGTGTATTAGTTAAATTATTTAGGAAAAATGTGTTTCAAATGCTAGTAGGCCTTTTGAGAACGTATGTGAGATTGTGTAACACAATTTATTTTGATTAATGGTTTGCTTATGCACTCCTATGAAATACATACTTTTCATACTGTATCAGTACTTCTTTATTTTAAATTTTTAGTCTTTAAAATTCCTTGCTTTGAGCCAGAAGACTGGGGCTCACTTACGATGGAAAGCGTATTTTTTAATACCATACTCTTTGGATACATTCTTCAAGAGTGTTTTGGAGAAGTTTATTAACTTAACTTGTGACCCTAATTAAATTAAGGCCAAGTTATATATTATTTAGGTATTGATAGTACAGACAGAAGGTTGGTCCTTATGTTTTTTCCCATTCATACAGAGCAGAGTGAACACTTAACACTATCGCTGGCTAGTGTCGCCCGACCACACCATCTGGGAGAAAGCACATATACTATCTAGGTACTGAAAGTGCGATGGTCTCCCGTTGCTTTCTGCACTGAATTTCTATAAGCTAGCGGGAGAGAGCCTACAAATGTGGCTGGAAAGGTATCTCATATATCGTCCAGAAACATATGATATTCATAACTTAACAAGCGGCCGACTGCTTTACTTCCCCTCTAAAGGGGGTTGTGCTATGAAGTTTCATTGCTCGGTAAAAATTCGTCAATATCAGCCAGATTTAAAACCACGAACATCAGGTCCTGAGGAGAAAACTAACTCTACCCCAAACCCATCTGAGGCTCTCATATAAGTATTACATAAGTATATATATTGCATATGCCACCTTAGGATGGAACAGAAGTTATTAGCACATATTCACTTCATCCTTAGTACAGGCCTATACGCTACAGCTCTATAATTATTCCACAATACGTGAATATACTGTGAAAGAGCTAATCCTATCGCTGAATCCAGTGTCTATTTGGCGACAAAGCCCTTACCTAATTTCTTTCCAACCCATGTTCCCGCTAATTCCATTAGACCACACACAAGTGTATTCTCACTCTCTATCTCTCTTCATCCTCCCATATTAACAAACCATTTATAAGTGAGGAACACGTACAAGGGGAGCAATATTCTCTTGTCTATTTCATATAGCGAGGGTGTCTAGATTCGACTTCCTCCAGGTATATTGACGCTATTTTCACATATGGTTTTCTAATGTTCCTCCATGCAAATTCAAATGGGTTCCTTCTTAATGTTACCTTTATCCTCCTGCGCCATAAATCGGTAAATCTAAATATGCGTAAAGTTCAGACGGTAAAACGCTCGGGTAGTAAAACGCGGTGCAAATAAAGGAGCAATTAGAGAGAGGAGTTGGTCTTTATTTTGGCACCCCTTACCTGGTGTATAAACCAAATTGTTATATTAAAATTCTTATTATAAGATTAATAAGAGCTTTCTGAAGAGATTGGAAATCTCGAGTTGCTGTTCGCCGATTTTGGAAGGCGTAAATGCGAAGAACCTTCCTTATATTTTAATGTTTTAAAATAAATACTTTACTAACATTATAATAAATAATATGAGTAACATTAGGACATTAGGATTTAAATAGTTTTTTAATAACAATAATATTATTAATTTTTTAACTATTATAAATATTGCTTAAACTTTTTTTTTTTTTTTTTTT
>CABFVX010008206.1:0-25633 GCA_902151425.1 Timema shepardi | reverse complement strand
ATTGAACATGGGGTCAATCAAAACAACACCACTCCTGTAGTTTAACTCTAAACATTAAAAGTTAAACTGATTAATAAACTACAATCTTTGTTCATTTGGTTAACATAGTAAACAAAACAATCAAACCAACACCTAAAATATATTCCCCCATCAAAACTATATGTTTTATTTTTGAAAATAAAACTTGATATTGTAATTAAAAGATAAAATAAAAATAGTTGATTATTGTCAAATTTGATTATTTCATTATCATACGCAACATATTAACTTATTAAATACGAAATTTCAGAATTTGCGCTCAATAATTTTATGAATGGTGTGGTTTCGTATTAAACCTTGTTCAAATNGCCTATAACTTCCATAAAAAAACCGATTAAAATTTTAAAATTATTTTTTAAGATTTAAATCAACTTTATAATTAATAATATATATAAAAATTATAATTTAGAAGTAAATATTTCCATGCCCCATTCCCCTTAAAGTACACATATTGAGTTTTGTCTACTTTTATATATAATGAAAAACTGGAAATATCTAGTGGAAAAGCAGGATAGTAATGTTTCAAAATACGGTACACTTAAACAGGGTTTAACAATCTCATTGATCAAACATTTTCATTGCCTCATGAATATTCATTATATCTCCACAGAATATGCCAATTATTATTTGGTTTTGTAAAATAAAATTACTTTAAAAACATTGTATATTAGCTTTGAAGGATCAAAATACTCTATGTAGTGATAAATGCTGTTTTTCAATTATTTCCGAATGTAAGAACCTATATAATTTTGACTACTTTAATATTTTTCATAATTTATTTTAATCATATACATTATCCGAGTTAAGTAATTTTAAGAATTATGAAAGCATTTATTTGCTTTACAAGATCTACACAGGCTTAAATTATCAGATTTATTAAATGAGCTTAAATATTTTACAACTAGAATCTCATATACATGTATTTAATTTTATTGATTTTGTACTGAGTTTGAAGTTGGTTCCAATCTTTCTTACTATATAATTAGTGTACCTACCTAAAGTGTAATAGTAATCACCTACGCTTACTAATTTACTGCAACACACATTACATTCAGATTTATTTTAAATATAACCTGACTTACATAACTTGGTGCAGTATTGTACCTGATTATAAATATATATATATATTTTTAATTTATAATATTTGCGGCAGAAAGGAGTGAAAGTATTTTTACAGTTTTTATAGAACTGACATTTTTTGGCCAAAATAAATCAAATATTTCTCCAGTAGCAACATAAGTGTTAAGTTTTCTGCACATCCTAATATCAACAGATCTTGAATATCTGTTAAGGGTGTACTAGAATTTTGTCAAAACTTTTTAAATAAAGAGAAAAAGTTTTGACAAAATTCTTGGACACCCTTGACAGATATTCAAGATCTGTTGATATTAGCATGTGCAGAAAACTAAACTTTATGTGGCTACTGGAGAAATATTTGATTTAGTTTGGCCAAAAAAATGTAATGCATTCAAAACTGTAAAATTACTTGCGCTCTCTTCTACCGCACCTTAATTCCGAAACTAAATTCTAAAAATATTCCAAAGGTTGACTCATTAATAAAATAAAATATACTATTCAAATAACTTAGTGGAGTGTTAGATAGTGTGTGACCAGTTCACTGTTTGTTGATGGTATTACAAATAATCTATTAACATTTTAAATATTCAATTTTAATGTGTGTTTCTGGGCCAGTTAATTTCTAAGAAAAGGTTTTCCATTTTTAATATGATTAAATGGTTTGTTCAACTCCCGTGATACAAAAAAGAGTGGTAAAAATCAAAATCATTAAATAATTTTACATTCCATTGAGAACTCCTATTTCATAAAATGATTGAGTTGCATTGATGATTCTTCCTTGAATAGATAGCTATGAACGGAAGTAAAGAGGAAGTATTGTTTTAAATAACCATACTTAACCTACGCAATAAATTAGCTTTCTATTTCTTGAAATAATACCATTATTTTACTGCCATGAAAATGCTGAAACATCCCTGTTTGTGTTTGCATTCTCTGTGAATAGTGGTATTGTAGAAATAGTTCATGCTTATCTAAAAGATTATGCTTGTAGCTATAATTAATTAGTATTACTTTTATTATTAATCATATTGTTACTAGTGTTGTGTTAGATAAAAAGAGGTGCACATAAATTATTGATCAAAAATTTAAATAATACAACTAGGTATTATGTAAAAAGAAAATGCAGGCGTGAACCACATTTTACATTAACACATTCACATTACAAGAAGACACATTATTTAAATAACTATAAACTATCTGAAGGAATATATTATTTTTGTAAATTGCCTCATTTTGGAGGAATGTGAAATGTTAGTGCATCATTAAGTATTGCATGGGATTAGATCTTTTTAATGAGTCTTCTAAGATTTCATTGTGAATCGATTTGTAATTGACGTATTATTGTGTAGAAACACCAGCGAGGGGCAACTCCGGAGTCTGGTGGAGGTGGCCACGAAGAGGAACTGAATGACATCCAAATCCGTTTGCAGCAGACCAGCAGGTCCCCGGCCAGTGAGCCCATGGATCGGCTGTCCCGAGCCAGCCTGAATCAGCCCATATCGGTTGGAGGGTACAATGCCTCGATGGTTGTGGGTGGGGCTTCTCTTGTATCGATCAACAAGCCCAACTCTACCACCTCCTCCACAATGACTGCGTCTGTTGTGGTGAACCTGCCGTCTTCCTACCCTGGCTCAGAGGTGGAGCCTGCGTCTGTGTCCTCTCCGGCCACTTCTCCGGATCAACCGCACGACACAGTCCGCATTTCCACACTCTAAACCAAACCATGTCCTGAGGACTAGACTACATGATCACGCTTGTGGTTTGGGGATTCACAAAGCAATCTAGAAACAAAACACCAAAAATACTCTATTGTGATCTAATTTTGAAACCATCACTAACTGGTCGATATTTTTGCCGTCGGGCCCCCACTTATAAAATTGTGTGACTCTTCATTCCACATCTAAAGAAACGTGTGATAAAAAGATATAAAAATATGTGTTGAAATTAAATTTCTCTCTTGTTACTTTGTAACTCTACTTATATGTGCAAAAGTTTTCTTTTTTGTATTCATGTTAAAATTTAGATTTGAAAAAGTTCCGTGTTTATATATAAACAAATAGTTCATATTGAATCAGTTATGTCTCCAAAAATTTGTAGAGTAAATATTTCTACACTTTGCTTCAGAAATAACTTGTATTTTTCTTAACGAAACTCTCCGTTATACTATCTGATCAGAGCAAAGCAAAGTGTTTTATCTTCATTATAGATTATTACTTTGAAGAACCACTCTGTGAGTGAGTTGTATGAATTTATATAACTTGATCATAACTAATCTTGTAAGTAACCCACAAACTAATTTTGTCAAAATTATAATTTTTTTTAGATAAACAAATAGAATCATGTATGATCATCAAATGTACATAATAGTTGAGTAGAAATTAAAAAAATTCAACAAAGGTCTTCATGT
The DNA here is from genome assembly GCA_902151425.1 of Timema shepardi. Taxonomy (NCBI): domain Eukaryota; kingdom Metazoa; phylum Arthropoda; class Insecta; order Phasmatodea; family Timematidae; genus Timema; species Timema shepardi. The sequence goes on along the minus strand of CABFVX010008206.1, from coordinate 22,110 downwards.
GACAAACACTTTAAATTTACCATGTTTCTTCGTAGGTGTTTTATGAAATTATCAACCATTAATTAATGACTATTCTAAAATGACTAAATTAATAACACGTCATATTTCTCTATACATAAAAATCCCTTATAGATACATAGTTTTAAAATTAATGAGTGATGCGTGAATAATTTATGTGGTCATTAGTTGGACATTTGTTATTTTTAGTAGTCAACTCCTTTTTTCCACATTTCAACCCGCCGCAGGGGTCGTTAGAGCTTCCATAACAAGTTCAATATGTACACAAATTACATAATATAATCTTTAGAGGTAAAGTTTTCCAAATAATAATGAACATTTAATTATTTTAGTAAGATTTAATTATATTTGCTTTTTCTTTAATAATCTGTCTCATTATGAAAAAGAATGTTTTCATAATATTTCACAAGCCACTTTGTTGTATTATTATAAATAATAATTTTGTTTAAATTTACTATAGTTTTAATCATGTCAGCGAACCCATCAATAATGGACCTTTATAGGGGTAGCAAAGAAGATTAAATGTTCATAGTATTGAAAATAAAAATAAATGTTACAATACAGTCACAAAACTTATTTTTGAAAAGATTATATGTGTACCATAAGAGGATACCAAACACAATCCATATACAAATATAGCTATATTCTCAAACTAAGCCTATCAAAGGTTTCATATCGTAAATTAATGTTAAAAATAAGTAACTACCTATGTTATTTATTTATTGATTATTTCTGACATTTCACATGAAAATTAAACCTTTGTTTTTGTTAAATAATAAAAATATCCTAGTCAAATTTTAACTATTTCTAAATTGATGGTATATATTAAAATCAAGTTAAGATAAAATTATTTTATTTAGATATTTTTGCTGGTTTGGGAGAAAAGTCATGTATTTCCTTTAATAACTAGCTCATAAAATCAAAATAAGTTATTTCCATATTTAGTTTGAAGAAATACTTACACTTTTAAAATAGTATTTGAAAATACTAATTTTTGAATGGTTTCATTTTACTCAACTAAAGATATATTCAGTTTCACAGTATATTCTAACAAATCAAGCTTTGGGATGAAAATTTTGTTCCAAATATTAGTTCCTAGTTTTCAGAGATTTTTTTATAACAAAGCAGTGCTTATGTTTCTTTGTATAGGTATGCTTACTCGGTTAATGAACAAATGACTTGGACATTATTAGTACATTTGACTTCATAAGCTTATTACACTTATAATTTGTGGAAATTAGTAATTTAATTTCTGTAGGTGACGTACTTATTATATCAAACCAAAAACTTCATTTGTTTAAGCTATTATTATTAAATTATTATATTCCTTTGTTTCTTGTAGTTTCCAAAATAATTAAAATAATAAGACCTAGACTCTACTTGAACAGCATTAAATTGTATGTAATGTTTATTAACTAATTTAAAATTCATCAACATTAGTCAACAAAAAAAACTGTTTTACTTGAATATAAAATTAGGTTTACATTTTTGCTGTAGAACCAAATACCTATATTTTTACATTGTGATATTTTCTTTAGTATAGTATTGTTTAAGAGTATAAAGTAATAAACATTCCACAATATGGGCTAATCTAAGTATGCACTTTAATTGCAATGAAGAATATATATTTGTCTTTTAGTACAAACATTGGCTGGCAAAAATTTCAAGAATTTGAATACTTAAACAGAAAATTTCAGTGCCAAAATAAGGTAACACTCTTTATTTAGTACATATTAAACTGGTATAAATTTAGAAATTATAATTATGCCTAATTATTCTCCATGACAAGGTTGGTAATCTTATAAAGAACTCATAGTATTATGGGAAATTGTGTGTGAAAAGATTATAAATAATTTCACATACATTAATTACTTAGTCAGTGACACACCTGTTATCAAATTTCCTCTATAGATGTAGAAAAGTCTTTACTTGATCTGCGAATGTAGGCCCTTATAGAAAACCCACACATAACACACATGCAGTAAGAACATGCAAGGAATAGCATTTTAGAAAATACAAACAAATTGTTTGCAGTCAACATTGATACCATCTTACTAAAGTTGTTTTAGTAACGTCTATTACTGACATATACTGTCCTACAGGTTGCCTATAGTTACTCCCTAGTAATTGTAGAATAGTATTATATTGTGGTACTTTCCCTAAACTTCAGATATAAAGAAAGATTGTGAGAGCAATTGAATTACTGCCAGTTTGTGATAAAGATTATGTATGATAATTACTCTAGAGTTGTGACTAAATAATTTTTATTAAAATAATCATAAACTTAAATAATGAACTTTTACTGGACAAGGTATTATCAGATAAGGAAACATAGTAAAGTTGTGCATTATCAAGAAAATATTTTATTTGCTACACTATAGCTATAAGCTATATTTTAGCACACTTTTTGAAAGTGCATTTTTATATTTTGTCTTAAAGCTATACTTCCCAAGTCATCATTTTTTTTAAAGTAATAATAATACTCATAATCTTAGTGAAAGTTAATTGAGGTCATTAAACAAAAAACAAACTGAATTCTATAACAGAAATAACATCCAATAATTAGACTGCTAATTCATTAATGTGAAAGGTGAATATCTAATTTTTCCAATAATAGCTATTTTAGAAATCTAACCTGGGACTCTTATCTTAATAGAGGGATGTGCTAACAACTGATCTAAGATGTAGGAAACTTTCAGTTATAATTTAAACTTAGTTAAACCCAGACAATTTTAATGTTATGATAAAAGTGAGCCAAAGGCATATTTTGATCAATCATACCAAATCAAATAACACTTATTTAGGTTAATACTTTTCAAATTGGAGGATTATTATTATCATTATTGAGGACTTGAGATGCATTAACACAAAGGTTATTAATGCACATTAAAATTTACAAGTAAACCATTTTGTTTTTATGGTTCTTAACTACTAATCACTCTTCATTCTTTTCAAATTAATAACATTTATGATGACACACATTATTGAATAACTACATATATATTTAATTTTCTCTAGGAAATAACTACTATTTATTTATCATGCATTGAAATTTAGTATTTAAACAATACAGAATCAAATCCAGATGTGACTAATCATTAATACATTTATGTAAAAGAAAGAATTGAAGCCCAAAACCCCAATTTCATTATATTATTTAACGAGTTAAGTATAGGTCTTTTATCTCCTCTCCAAAAGATTATGATTAAATATTTCCCTTAGCTAAACTTTTATTAATTATGTCATTATATGCCTTCAAGAAATATAATTCACTTTATAAAAGATTCTGTTCTTCACGTCTCACTATTCAGTCAGGCTATCCACATATTATAATAATAGGGTAGGGATGAGGTGGTTACAGGTAAAGGAAGTGTTCATAAATTTATGTGGCGAGAGAATGGAGAAACATTTATGAAAATCACTTGATATATGATGACATTTTACTAATTATGCTAATGGGTTAGGAATTGGGAAGGTTGAATATAAAGGTAGTGGACCCGCATTTGTGTGGAGGAAAAGTGGAAAACCTTAAGTAAAAATAGCTCCAATATATGTTTTCAATGGAGCTATTTTTACTTAAGTTTTTTATGTTTTCAATACAAAAGGGAAATTAAATTTACATAAAATAGTAAGACTCACCTTAAATTTTCCAAGAAAATTCTTGAATTTTTATCAAGATTATTAAAAAAATATTGACCATCTCAAAAATGTTTTTAATTTGATGCAACATGATGATATTACATTCCATAATGTTGAATGTCAGCAATATTGATGAAATCAGTGCACACATACACCAACACATACCCTAAAGCATTTTAACTACTAGCACCAGAAATAATAAGAGTGTAAATTTCTTTATTTTTATGTTTATGTTACATGTCTCATACGTTTCTATGTTTATAAGCAATGTTTTTTTAAATGTTGATTTATTTTGACAAGGTAGAAATTCAGTAAGCAATATTCTTTAAACATCTCTAGAAATATTTGAAACCATTTTACCTATCTCAAAAAAGAATAACTTGTGAATGAAATTATGAAAATGTTATCATTTGATATTTATTAAATGTCAAACAATTTAATTATTAGCTGCCATTCAAAATAAAATCTAATCAAATATTTTCTATAATAACTTCACATATAGGTTATATGACACTGCATCAATAGCTTAATTTTTTAAAAAGTTCTTTCTTAATCCACATTTCACTCGTTTTACAAAAAAAAAATCATATTGTAGTTTTTAATGACAAAGTAAACTGAAACTTTATTGTCATTAATTTTTATGTTTCTTACTCATATGTCACTAAATGTTCATAATATATATAAACCAACAATGGCACTTCCTTAGACATAAACGTTTCCATTTGAGCCGTGTTTTGTAATACAATTATTTTAATTTATTATGTTTATTTTGCTGAATGTGAATTGTATGTTCTATTATGTTACTGATAAAATTTTATGTTTTTTCCCTTTTGAAGTGTATCAATTAAAATATTGATTAACAGTGTTATGTTGTTTTAATTTGTAATGTTATTCTCTAAACGATTAATATTTTACTGGTATTAAAGTTTTACTAGCTATTAGACTATGAAACATTAGTTTCTTTTTTATAACATACACTTTATTATAAAAATATAAATCGGCTAGCTCTAAGATTTTTGTATATTATTTTTAAACTTTTTTTTAGCACCGCATCTAACTACCTGTTCGGGTTATACGTATTTTTAAACATATAAATGGTTACTAGTGTCAAAATATGCTTTTTAATTTAGTGACAGGTGAGAGACTATTTTAAAATATCGCTTTGCTTTAATTTAATTTTTATTTGTTTCTTAAAGTCTAGGTAAAGCAGAAGTGTTTTGTTTTTGCACTGAACTTATTATTTTGAAAGTAAATAAAATATAGAATCATTATTTCATATTATAAATTAGCGGCTTTTGTTACAATTAATTATAATATTTGCATGTAAATTGAATGTGTATTAAGACACAATGGAAAATAAAAGTATAATTTTAATTTTCCATTTTATTCCAATAAGTTTGTTATTTTCTGAAAAAAGAAAGTTTTATAAATCAATAAAGCGAAATCATATGTCCTCAAAGTGCTAAAACTATGGTTTTCAAATTCAAAAGAAAAACATTAAAAATAAAGGGTGCATGAGTGTATTGACTCTCTTACCTAAATGGGACCAACATGTGATCGGAATGAAATGTCTGATAATACGGAAACAGGGGAGAAGGAATTTACTATGGAGATGGGAGTGAGAGAGAAACAAATCAAAATTAAATGTAAGTGCATAAAAGTAATGAAATAAGGTCTAATATTATTTATTATTATTATGGAATTCCCTTTGCCGACAAAAAACAAATCGAGTGGGGAAAATAATATGCATGTGCACTATCAAAAATGTAAATAGCGTCTCATAAGTAAATGTAAATGTCAGATAAAACAGAAGGTCAGATAATTGAGACTGTAGGGTTACTCCAGTAAGTAAGCCATAATTATTGTTGTCCATAATTGTCTATTCACTACTTGAATATTTAGTGGAAGTTACCACTTATTTTTTATTAATTTATATTTTTGTTTGTCCAGTATTTTGGCACTCTATTATTATTTTGCGTTGTTTTGGGGGTGCAGCTTATCTTTATCATACAGAATACAACTGGAATGCAAATTTTAAGTCTCATATAGTGTGCATGAGTCTCTTGAGCCGGCTCTGAGTTTCAAATGTATTTAATATTTAGGCAATTATGGAAAAATGTATAGTCTTGTATTGGAAATAACCTGTTCCTAGCTTATCTCTCATTTACAGATCATTTATTTTAAAAGCAAAATGAAACATTGAAGTATCTATGATATCTATTTATCATTATTAATCATTATTAATTTTTAGAAATTATTTATTATTATTATTATTATTATTGTTGTATTTAAATATTAAAGACTTAGAAGACAATTCTATTTTCTTTTATGTACACAGGTTTTACTGCCCTTCTGTGTTATTTGCAGGAAGATGGTTGAAAGAAACATACTGAGGATACCTATTTAGAACACATTTTGAAATTGTTCTAACAAATTATTCACTTGCAGGCAGGCCCCGGACTTATGTGGCTGGCACCCTGGGCATAGATATCGAAGACTTGTAAATTTTATAAGCTCGTCTAACTATCAATAGTTATGTTTTATAGTTGAAAAATGCACACTGATTAGCTAACCTTTCAGTTATTTTGATTATTTATTACTATATGCTATATTTAGGGCCATATTCTATAAAAACAACATATTCTTTTGTTTGTTTGTTTTTATAAGTCTTATTTATTTTTTAACATCACTATATACATTTAAATAAACACATACACACAATAGAAAAAACTTCAAATACCAGCCCCACAGGGCTCTTGTGGGGTGAGCGCTAAAGGACATTGTGAACACTTAAAAGTAGTCTATAAGGTTGGAATTGATGTAAAAAAAGATTCTATTTTCAACACTTTTATTAATAGTTCAACTTGATCTTTTTGTTTTTAGCAGCATGCTTTTGGAACTTGGCACCACTTAATTTCCTACTCATATATAAAGATTAAAACTTGGAAATGAATCACTTAAAACACACAAAGAATCACTGTAAAGAGGTTATGTATGAAACAATTGACAGTGAGCATGGGAATGAAACATCAAGGCAGGTAGACGAGAATTAAAGAAACTAAGGATTAGCTTGAAAATCACTACACTTGAATGTGTGGATTCAGGAAATTGACTGGGATTTATGCATTTCACATTTTTACAAGTAGAATAAACGCAACAAAAATCATAGTGTAATTTTGTCACTTTTAAATGCTTGTGTAAGTAAATTAAATATTTTTACTCTTAAAAATATGGTCCTTTCCTGCGCCCCCTAAAGTCTGGCACCCTGGGCATTTGCCCAGTCTGCCTAGTTATAAACCGGGGCCTGCTTGCAGGATCATTTTGAAGTATATCATATAGTCACACTATAAAAGCATTCCCTTTTTTTTCTGAGAAACATGACTAAGAGATAAAAAATATATATAATTGAACACAAGGCTATATGAATGGCTACTCAAAACAAAAACATTAGGTTACATAGGTTTAGAGATTTTTAAAAAAATACGCACATCCATTACGGTTTCCAGCCTGTGGCCTGGGTCAGTTTTGTATTCGCATCATATATTGTTACACTACTGGCTGGCTAGGCCTGCCGTAGCTTCATATGGCTTATAATCTAACTTAAAACTAGGACCAACTCTACATCCAATCCCTAGCCATTAATTTATCAATGTTAGAGGGTTAACCCATATTTTCATCAATGATAAATTTTCGGCCATCACAAGAATCGAACCCTGTACCCTTAGATTAGCATACAGACACGCAACTAACTGAGCTATGGTGTCATACATAAAAAAAATTGCATTTTCTAAATACATTAAAAATGAGCGGGCATGTTTATTTTAAATCATTTCACTTTCTAATAATAATCTCTCAAAGTTTTAGCGATTGAAATAATCTTAAAGTAAATTTTAGGGTTATGTTATTTTTTTAGCACTGTGTCTTACTACTCGTTCGAGTTATACACCTATGTACTAATTACAATAATGGGTTAGTGATTAGGAAGACTTAATTAAGAGGAAATTCACCAGCATTTGTGTGGAGGGAGAGTATAAAACATTTTAGGAAAAACACCCTCAGTGCATCTGACCGGGATCGAACCCTGATCTCGTCTTTGGCAATATAGTACAACACAAGAGTAGCATGTTAGACCATGCGGCCACCAAAGTGGTCCGTTATTTATTTGTACACAAAGTTTTAAATTTACTTCAATAATATTAAGAAAAAATATTTCACTTACAACATTAAAAAATCAAGTTTATCAAAACATTCCATAAATAGATACATTTTTAGAGTGGACTGCCACATTAAACTGCAGAACTTTAGTACAATTCAATACCTTTTCCATACCAATATCTGTTGCCGTTTGGTATTTAAATAATTCAGTCATCATTTTTAAAGGTTCAATTCAGATAACATAATACTTTGAAATTATACAATTGGTACTATCTGTAAGTTCGAACTACATTCAGACCCTGCTCAACAAATGTACTCTACCTGTCGTACCAGTAGCAGCAGAACCTTTAGAGTGATCCTGAGCTTCATTTTTTCCACACGGAAAATCATTCATACTTTAAAAAGGGGGATATTTCCAATATGAACAGATCCTTTGGTGATATCAAAAGACTGAGAAAATATAGCAAAAGATAGGGAACCAGTAAATGAACCACAGCCAACGACACCTCACAAGATAACCCAACCAAACAGAAACGAAAAACTCTAAATAGAACTACATACACAGCTACAAGACAAAGACTCACACTAATGGACAAACATCATTTATTCAGACTAGGATAATGGAACTCCCTCCCACCATAAAATGAGAAATAAGAATAATATACAGACACAAAAGTCATCAAAACATATGCTATGCAACTTAAACAAAGTTTATTAAGCCAATTACACAACGTTAAAAAAGAGATCAAAGTGAGAAGTGTCAAAGTAATCACACTCTTTCTGAATAAACAGCATTGATCTAAGCAAAAATATTTTGAGTGTGTATAGGATCATATCAGATAGAAAAATATGGAAAGAAACTGTATTGGAATAGAATCATTCAAAATTCCAGAGAAAGGTTCAACTTTTATCTTGATAATTCACAACTTCTCTCTCTTACTCAACTATCCATCCACTGTAACCCTAAGAGAAAGCTACAACAACTATAACTTAGACCAAGAAAGCAGCCATAGTAAGGATGCTTTTTTGAAATGGAGGGTACCGATATGTTATGGATCAACTCTCTAGACCATGCTGAACTAAAACCTCTAATTGATTTCCCATCTACTCCTCTCCGGACTTCACCCCTTTTTATTAATCTGGAACAACAGACACTTGCAGAATGCAAAAAAAACTACGATCTTAGCCAGACTCTTCTCTCACAGCCTGATCTCTGGAGGGAATTAAAACTCAGAGAAAGAATCAACACTAATGATTTGTTATGAGAATATATACAATAAGCAAACTATAATATTAAGTATGTAATTAGTAAACCTAACTATTTTCTTTGCACGTGTGCTGTTAATATATGTGTGCATTAAACTTGAAAAGTATAAAGAATAGCTATAAGATACCCAAATATTTTTGTCATACAAAAGGCTTAAGGGGAGCCAGGAATGGAGCTAAGATTATTTTGATCTACATTCTCAATACCAACCTTAGTGATGTATATGTGCCATTTTTCTAACTCTGAACCCCATATATACTTATAAAAAATAATTATTGGGCTAAGGTATAATCAAATTTTATAGTGGATTTCCCCTAGAAAATTTTGTTTTATATGCCCTTACCTTCAGGTATTGATTAAATGACCTCACCTACTCACTAGCTAACACGTAAAAGTGCTAATGAAATATCCAAAACTTAATCTCAACCACTCTTTGTCAATGATCCATCAATGTGAACAAGAAAGAAGAGACCAAAAATCTTAGACCATTCTTAATAGGTTTTCTACAAGGGTATACACTATACATCCGAAGAAAACTCCCTCCAATCCACCCCTAGTAATTACAGGGCTAATTTATTGCCATCTCTCTATTCATTCTAAAATATGAAGAAAAAAAAAACAACCTCGAAACTTGCCCTTAATTTGACGACTCAAACTACCCAGGATCACTTGATCCCCCCCACCTTTTGGGAGCATGGGAGGAAAAATCTCTTTCTACCTCCTCTCTATAGTTATCGGTACTCAATCCAACCACCTCACATCTGCAATCGTATTCACCTCCACCAATTGACAATACCAATTTTCTATTCTCTTAAGTACCTCCATTTAGAAAATCAGGATTCTTCGAATAAATCAGTTTTAGTATATTAAACTATCCTATTCTTCTAGTGTTTATATAGTTATAATTAACAAAATGTTTTCAATTCACACCTCTTATACAACAGTTTCAACTTGAGCGAATTTTTATTCTAGTTGTTTAAAATTGATAAATAAACATATCTCTCTTGAGAATATAGCAGGAGGTTTCCGCCAAACACATAAGTACATGTTCTTGGGTCAATAAATTGGAATAAACAAATAGAGCCTACCTCTACCGGATTTTGAGCTAATATAAATATATTGACAATTGTCTAATTACATAATTAATTTTCCATTTAAACGATTTTATAAAATAATATTTAAGTTTAAAATACTTATAAGCATAAGTATCGAATTAATCTTTAAGCAATTTAGAGTTGGTTTAGAAATAATTGGTGTTGAAGGTGTTATGAATGCTATAAAAAACTACTAAACTGATAGCTTAGGCACCGAGGAGGAAAACAAAAATGTATTATCATTAATAATACTTTAGGAGAGTCTGTATTACCCTGTTTATTTCTCTTTAATACCATGTACAGCTACAGCAAACAGCCAAAGAAAAATTGAGTGTGTTTTAAAGTCAAATAATTTTCTATTTTTTTTTCAAGTCTTCACTATTTTTGTAAGCAATGTTGTAAAACGAGAGTAAAAAGAAAAATAATCTGTAGAAATAATTGTAAATATAGCCTATATGTTTATAGATTAATACTTACAAAAACTTTTACATACGTTACATCTTTATAACAGACAACTGTTATGATTACATTAGAATTTTTAATTAAAGATATACATATAATTTTGCTAACTAAAATTTTATACAACATATTTATTTTGTTTAACCCTTTATTCGATTAAATGTAATAATTTTAAATTATTGCATTTGATTTCAGTTCTACTGTCTCACACAAGGATCAAGAGGCTACTCCTAATAGAGGTCTGGTGCTAAGCAATCCTCCAGGGAGATACAAATTGATGGTAGTTCTTTCAGATGCATGTCAGCTGGAGTTTCCATGAGGAAAAAATCAACCTAAAATTGGATCTGGAGCTTTGGAAATACAGGGAGGAAAAGTTACTGGAAGAATAACTCTTAGGGCGGAATAAAGTGTTTGCACTCTACTCCAGTATATATTTTTTTATAAAACACACAAAAAGAATTAAAAAATTAAGACAATATCTCCAAAAGAAACTATTTTATAAAAAATTTGGTACACTTATGAAAATGGATAAGACTGAATCTGGAACATTATAAGAACAAGGGCTCATCCTATTCCACAAATTCCCCCAACAAGCGAAATTCCTCCTGACAAATTAGGATATTTTAGAAGTATAAGAAATATTAACGTATATATTTGTTGATCAGCCTTACTTCATACTAGGCAGTAAAATTATTTATACAATTGAACTTATGAAATGATGTGATTTAATATTTACTTTACATCCAGTACTGTTTCCCGCTTGTGACCTGGGTCCATTTTTAATTCAAGAACTTATATTTTCCACTACCAGCTGGCTAGGTCCGTAGTATCTGCATATGCCTTATAATCTAAATTAAGACTAGGATAAGCACAACATCCAGTCCCTGGCCGTTAATTTATCAATTTAAAAGGTTAAACCCATATTTTACCATTGATAAATTTTTCGGCCATTTCGGGAATCCATTTCGGGACTCTTAGCTCAGTAGGCAGACATGCTACCGACTGAGCTAAGGTGTCAGATTGGGTGATTTAATATATTTAACAAAAGAAAGTTATAAGTAGCTATAGTAACAAACAAAATATATGTATAAAATCGATTTTATATAATTTATAATTTTAAATATATTAAATATAACTTCATTTCATAAGGATTATTATCAGTTGCAATAATAATGCCACTGCCAATGTGGAACAAGTGATTGTAATATAATAGGCTTGTAAACAAATATTTTTCTTAAATCTTTCTTATTCTTCAAAAATATTATCTCTCTATATAAAAAAAGTTTTTGAACTAACATGTGCTATTTGTGTAAATATGGACTGGGATGGCCTAAAATAAAAGTACTTTATAACATTAGGAACTCGAAAGTTCATTGCTACACTTAAAAAAGTACGCCACCTATCCCTATCTTGAGATAACTACCCTATTCTACCCAATACACCTCAACACATCCAATCTTTTTCAGGTACATTTTAAGGAGTACAGGCTATGTAACTCATCATTATGTAACCTCTTTCACTCTCCATTGTATACATCCATTATTATTATATATTTTTTTTCAAAATATTTTTTCCTACATACTTTGTTTTTGACTACCCTAAATTTATTCTCGTTATGCAAATATTTTGTTCAAAAAAGGGTGAGGCTACTGAGTAGTGGATGAGGTTACATAATGATGAGTTACATACCCTGTATTCTTCACAAGGTATTGCTAGAGTAATCAAGCCTCGTAGATTACGGTGGGCAGGACATGCAGAGCAAACAGGAGATTCAATAACCTTGTTCAGGGTATTGACTGGCAAACCCAATGGGAAGAGACCATTGGAGAGACCTAGATGCAACTGGGAGGATAGCCTTAGAATGGACCTGAAAGAGAGAGGGTGTAAGGGGTGAGTTAGATATAAATAGCTCAAGATAGGGATAGGTGGCATACTTATGTAAGTGCAGCAATGAACTTTCGATTTCCTAACGCCCTAGTGTAAGTATGCAAGTGAAGATACCATGTTTCACAACCAAAAAGCACAACTGGTAAAACTTGTTTGCCATATTCTGAGTTTTACATTCCTTGACAGCAGATGAGATGTTAACAACTTACTTACTGAGTAATAGCATGATTTCCTGACTGATTATTTTACTAATTTCCACTATAATATTATTATCACTAGTTAAAATTATTCTTAAATATTTGAATTCATTAACCATAACAAATTATATTTTGTGTAAGTAATCCCTAAATTGTCATTGCAATCTGTGTTCGCTGTGTGATAATGTACTTAATCTTCTCAGTGTTAACTTTTAATCCTATTTCCTTGTTGGCCTCTAAAAAAAATTGTTCATTCTTTGCAACAGCTTTCCTTACTGCCTAAATCACCTGTTAATCTTAATAGCTGAGTTGTACGGTTTAATGTCAATCCTTCCCTACTCTTTTGCATTATTCTAATAGCATACTCTAATGCTAGATTAAAAAGTAATGGAGAAAGGACGTTTCCTTGTTTCAACCTATTATATGTTTCAAAAAATCTAAAAAGTGATATCCAACACATACCATATCATGTGTATGATTAAACATTCTTCAATCAGCTTGACGAACTTTTTTGGTAGAAAAATACAGAACAAGGTAGTCAAAACCTGTACAAACATTACTTAAGACCTAATTGTTTTAACAAGACAATACATATATAGTAATAGCAGACTTAGGAACAATTTGTTCAGTGTTTGATGTGGATACTTTTTTTTATCATGAGCCCTGTGTGTGTGCGTGCATGTGTGCATGTGAGAGAGATCATAGGCCTCTTAAATATCCTGCATTACAAGTGAACCAGTGAAACATAGTTATCCTAAAAGAGATGCCAGTCTTAAGTAACTTACAAAAACATACAAGTAAGTTGTATCAGAAACATTCAGGGATAGTATGCCAAGTATTATTTCGAATCAAAGGTACCAATCTATTATGATATTTTCTACATAGTACTTTGCACAGAAAATAAGGTTGATCAATACCATAACAGAAGCCGCCAATGTCATGCGGAACTTTTGTTTAGCTGTAGATTAAAGAGAGTATGACAGATTTTGTGAGTCAGTAGATACAATCGTCTCGGAAAAAAAAATGTTGGATTAAATTTTGGTTGTAAATTTATTTTTTGTGTTACTGAGGTTAAGTAAAATAAAAAAATTTGAAAGACATTTCTAGTACTTGTATTAGTTCTGTGGATAGGAATTAAAATCCCAAAGAGTTCACATGTAAACCCAACGAAACTTCATATAATGAAAAATATAAAAGCAAACAGTTGATGACTTCTCTAAATGATTAGATAAAATCGGTATTTTTGTTAATTATAGTTATAGCAATATCGAACTGTCTTTACTACACATGCAGTGCCATCTTGACAAACAAACAATCCAATGCCAAGTAATTTCTCTCCAAATTGCTTCAAAGTCAGTGAATTAAATAATTTTGATCTCGAAGACCAGCAGGCACATATCTAGGATGCCTCTGTAGTTGACCACTTTAATTGGATCTCCTTATAAAAAAAATTGAACATTGTACGAAAAGGTTCCATTTATCTGACATTTTCTTTCTTTACCAGATACGTTTCATCTTATCATGAAGCTCAAGAATCATAGTTGTAGCAACGTTTTTCAATAACTCGCCTACTACCTTGTTTTCACCAGGTGCTTGATTATATTTTCAATTAAAAATAATCTAGTCTCTGTAAGAGTAGGCTCAATATATTCTTTGTTCCCTGTCTGTGGTTTGTTTAGTAGGTGATCTGAGTATGGTTTAAACTCTTCAACAATGAACTTTTCTCAGGCTATCAGATCTCCTAAATGGATGGGCTTAACAACTTCCCTCATATTATTCATATTATTCTACCAGACATCATACTATTCGAAATAGAAGCCTAATGAATTAAATGTGATTCATTCATAATTTTAAGTACTATACCTTAGCAGCAGAAGGTAGCACGAGTAATTTTACAGTTTTAATAACATTACATTTATTTTGGCCAAAATAAATCAAACTTTTCTCCAGTAGCAATGTAGAGTTTAGTTTTCTGCACATGCTAATATCAACAGATCTTGAATATCTGTCAAGGGTGTCCTGGAATGTTGTCAAAACATTTTAAATAAAGAGAAAATATTTTGACAACATTCCAGGACACCCTTGACAGATATTCAAGATATGTTGATATTAGCATGTGCAGAAAACTAAACTCTATGTTGCTACTGGAGAAATATTTGATTAATTTTTGCCAACAATTTTATCTTCCATAAAAACTGAAAAATACTTGCAATCCTTTCTGCCGCACCTTAAAACTATACCCAAAAATGAACGGTTTGTGGGTTTTTTTTAGTACCACGTCTTACTACCTGTTCGGATTATACACCTATGTTCTAATCACAAGAATTGCTTAGGGATTAGAAAGGTGTAGTTTAGAGAAAATGCACCCGAATTTGCGTGGAGGGAGAGTGGAAAACCATTTAGGAAAAACCACCCTTAGTGCACTCTATCAGGATTGAACCCCATCTCCTTGTTTTCAGCAGTCTAGTCCAACACCAGAGTAGCGCGTTAGACCACGAAGCCACCGAAGCAGGTTTTTGTGGATATTACTGCAAATTTTGTTGAGATTGTTGAGATTTTTTTACTTTCTATAAATGTTTTATGCTAGATAGATAGTTTTTTACTAATGTTCATTTTTGATCATAGTGATTTAGATAACATGTCTAAAACTTAATAACTATATTTAAATATATTCACAAATTTAAACACATGACATGTATTATAATATTTCTTTATAGGCAATTTAATGTTGAATATGTAAGAGATCTCTTGTTTGGGCATAGATCAGTTTAAAAAAGGCACAATTTCTCTTTTTGTACATATTATTATAAATATGTAAATCTTAGACACAAAATTTTTAAATACATTATTTGACTTAAAATGCATGCAGCTTCAAGCTGTGTGCAGAAAGACAGAAACAAAATACAATAGCGTTACTTTGTTTAGTTTGTTAGATACTTGTAAGTGGTATGAAACTTCAAGACATAAACATATATCTGCCCCTTAAACTAGTCATTATTTTGGAAAGTTTCAGTTGTAGAATGCTGATGTGTACTACTTTTTTTATTCTGTTAACATCTTACTGAGAAGTAAGAAAGGTTTAATTCGTACATTTGAAAATTATCATGCTGGTGTGGACTATAATCTGTGAACTTGAAAAATGTTGATAACTATATAAAATAGGTGTTACAATAATTTTAAACAAAAGTAGGTGTCGAAACTCTAAATTTTACAATTGTGTATAATTATGTGCAATATCTAAGAAACGATAAATACGGGACTTTGAAAAAAAAAACTTTCAAACACATTACAATTATAAAGGCCACATTACAAGACACACATTTGATTCTAGTGTGTTTTAATACCTGGGTCAGAGAAGGATCAACATTTTCAAACAATGTTGTATAGACTATAGTGTTTGATGAATACTCTCTCTCAATTTACCTATTGTTGTAAGGTGTAAGTCAAGGAATAATAGCTGCATAATCATCCAATCCTTCATCTCGAGTTGATACTAGTATTTAAAGATAGCTAGAAAGCACATAATTAAATCAACAAATATCACATTACTATTATTGATATTAAAATGTTTAAAAATGAGATGGCCCAATGGCTAAATAATTTTATAATAATGGAAATTGATAAAACTAAAGAAAAAGGGAAAATAAACTATTAACTATATAAGACAGAAGAAAGGAAGAAGATGTCACCTTGTGCATTGGATTCTTCCCACATTTTTCCTTTTTCCCTAGGTGGTCTTTCCTCATCATATTTACTCTTATTAGTGTATTTTCCCTTTTTCTTTAGTTTCATCCATTATCAATATTTTCTTTTTTTTATAGTGTAGACTCTAGACCAACAGTCATAAAGACCTATGACAGGCCAGAACCGAACTAATACATAACATTACTTGGCTTACAAAAATGAATTGCATTATGATGGTGTACTAGAAATTACAATAAAACAAATTAATAACTAATAATAATAAAGAGGGAAAACAATAAAATAAATTATGGATTTAATAGCCAAGCTATTATATTTGTTGATTATGGTTATAGTAACATCTAACTATAATATCCCTTAAATTGAAAAAGAATATATGTATACCACAAGGGTCAGTAATAATAAAAAAAATATATGCCTAGTAATAATAAATCTATATGCATGTTATACAGTTTAGATAGAACCTATCAACTCAACCAGAAAACTACAGGCTTAAAATACATAGATGATAGCATTGGTATCAATTTTCACTAAGGCCTCAAGAACCACCCATTTTAAGGCTAAAATATATATTTAAAAAATGTACATTCACGCCATTACAAGGAAAGCTATTAAGTAATTTTTCACCATAATTTATTTGAACAAACATGGACCAAGTGTAGCATAACAATGACAAAATGAATTTAACAATAAATAATTGAATTATTTAAAATTATTATACTAATTAATAGTTGTAATTGTTTTTATTATTGTAAGTGTTTATAGGAATGTCAACACAATTTGATAATCAGTGCCTAAATAATAATCATAATTTAATATAATTCAATAAAATTAATAGGCTTCACTAAAAAATCAAAGAAAGCCCTAATAAATAAACACCCGCCTCGGTGGTGTAGTTGGTTAACACGCTAGTCGTGTTGAGCTTGACTGCTGAGGACGAGGAGATCGAGGTTCGAATCTCGGTTGGGTGAACTGGGGGTGATTTTTCCTAATTGGTTTTCCACTCTTCCTCCACACAAATGCGGGTTCACTTACTCTAATTAAACCTTCCCAATTCCTAATCCATTAGAGTAATTAGTACTTAAAGCGTATAACCCGAACAGGTAGTAAGACGCGGTGCTAAATAATAATAATAATAATAATAATAATAATAATAAATAAACAAAACACAATTGTGTACGAACCTTCCACACACAATCATTAAACTAAAAATATTTCTCCCAGGCAACGCTGGGTATTTCAACTAATTATTATTAAAAATATAATTTAAATTTAATCTAAATATAGCCTTACTAATCCCTAAGCCATTAGCTTAATTAGTACTCCAGTTTGAATACTTAGTAAGTAGTTTTCCTTCAAAAGTTTTGATAAATATTATGTACACTCCATCTACCCTGAAAGGTAGCAAGCTTACCTTGGCATTTCTACTAATATGTATTTTATAAGATAGGGGCATAGTGTAATTTGTCAAGGTATGACTGATATCTTTCCGGGTGAACGGATTGTACATATAAAGCTTCTAAGGTTTTTTCTCTGTTTGTTTGTATTTACAAGATACTCTACAAAAGAAAAATGGCGCCAAACTCTACAGTTATTACTGCCTGAAATATTGGATTCAAACACCAGGCTTAACATAACTTTTAAATGAAAATACATATATATCTAGGTGTAAATATGACCCAGAACACAGGAGTCCACAAACAAAGAAAATATCTAATCTACGATGAAATGATGTGCAGTTAATGGTAATATTAAAAAAAAATTGTTTCCTAGTTATAAAACATATATGTATACTAAATAAAAAATAAAAGTAATACCTATTAAGTTGCCTGGAGGTTGGTAGAATAATGCAATTAATTCTACCAGATTGAAACAATGAAATTGAAAAGTGAGTAGTTATACATTTCAAAGAAATTGGTCAAACTAGTTCACTTTAAAATGGTGTCGAAGTGAATTTTACATAATTTGAGCACAGACGTCATCTTAACCAGTGTCACTTTTTTTCTTATTTAATAACCTTGTTTAATTCTGCCATATAACTAGTGTGAATACTATTTGTATTAAATTTGAACCCCAGGATATTTAAGTCAAATATAAGTGTCTTCAAAACACCATTATAAAATTGATAGTTAATACAAATCACTTAAGATATTCTAATTGTCTTTAGAAACAATTTTGTGGTACAAGAGAGCAAGCTATGTTTACAAACAATACATCAACACAACTGAAATAAAACTTTTCATTGTTCAAGATGCTTGTTTAGAAGTGTTTAATTTTGATGAATCATCCTGAATGAACCACCGCATTGAACAAAAGTAGAAACTGTCGACTTATTTCACCATGAAATTTGTTTGAACACTTTGATTGAATGTTAATTTACACTGTTCACTTTGCTTTCAATTCGGATGACTCATCCTCATTGTTCAACCAAAGTGAACCTTATATTTTGACCACTAATCACCAGTTCGTTAAAAAATTAACGCCATTTATTTAACTTAAGTTTCCAACTACAAACAATTAAAATAATCTTTATGACTTTCTGAGAGTGTGTATATATGCTTTGTATTGTAATCCTTTGTCATAATTGCAAAAACCTGTAAAAAGGATGTGTTCCATACCTACATGTAGGCCTAGTATTTAAGCTTTTACCAAGTGGTAGGATGTTTTCTCACGCAGCTCACGATCAAAGTATGGGCCAAAAAATTAATCCTTAGGAAGGCATTATTGTCCTCTCCATCAGCTTTGGCATTTGGAGGCCTCCCACCAAAGTTACAAGGAGAAAGGTGTTACCTCTAGCTTAAAGGCTTAGCTACATAAAGTAAATTGAGACTATATAAACATAAAATTAACAAACAGTACATTTACTGATATTAAGATAAATTGTAAGTACCCTCCTTTCAATCTAATCTAAAATTTATCTAGCTTACCCTGCTTGATTTCACTATGATTCAGCTCATAATATAAGTACATTGCATAGTCAGATATAGCCAAGACTGCTATCTTTCAAAGAAAACAGAATGTATAAAATCTTGGCCCTTGAAGGTTTCTCTTGTACTCTTAAAGTTTATGCCCTACGAAACATTGACTTAGGCTTTGTTGAGACTGCTCATTCGAGTCTTTTTGTTACATTTCGTAGGAAACATCCAAATGTGCTGGCTCTTACTAAAGACTGGAAGGGAACAGGAATTTTGAGGTTGAAAATAGAACAAGAGAGTATCACCTAATTACTATGAATTATTCCCTTTCCCATAAGCATTTTATTACTAACTCGTTAATTAATTTGATTACAAGAAATCATATTATAGTGTGTAGTATTGTTTGAAATAAATAAATATAGCATAGTCATCAAACAATTATATTGGATGATAGGGAAAGCTATAGTTTCTTATCAAACCCAAACTAGCGACCCCATGAAAGTCCATGAAACAAATTTATATAAATTATTTTGAACCCAAGTTATAATATAGAAAGTTCCACCAGATGACTTTGCACAGTCTCTATTCATCAAACTCATATTTTAACAGTGATTTATAAATATTCAATGAACCATGTTTACATTTAATTTTACAATTATATTCAAATCCTAGTCCTCTACATCAAACAAAAATAAGCCAACATAACATAGAACATATAGATCAAAACGGTAATTAGAAAGCAACATCCTTCATGTACTATGAAATATAGCATGTTAACCTTAGATGGTTCCACCATGGTATAGATTATAATTTATAGGGCCATAGTGTGGTTTGTCAAGGTAAGACTATAACCTTTCAGGAGAAACGGCAAGTACATGATATTTGTTATAACTAGAGTCCCCTTTTTCAGCTAAAACATACTATAATATATACTATAATATATACTATAAGACAAACGTAGAAGCCCTACACATATACAGAATATAATCTCAGTGATGGGTGAAATGGAAACTAATGGCATAATATATTAGGATAGTATGGTTAGAGGAATTAGGATAGTATGGTTAGAGGAAAGTGACTTTGCTCAGCCCTTCTTTAACGTTCCATCGAAGATTCTCATGAAATTTCCAAGCTCTTGGAAATAATAATATTTTTTTTATATAAGGTACACTCCGTCGCGATTGAAAGGTAGCAAATTATAATTCACTGAGCCCACGAGGTATGATATACCTCACACATGACTGCAGAAGAGTTTGCCTAGCTACGCCCAACACCTAAGTTAGAGAAGGCCTTAAGTCGTTAAATTATTTCTTGACTGTAGGGAAGGAGTGATGGGGGAGGGGTTATGTCTTTTAGCGATGCCCGAATGGTTAGATTTAATAAATTAATTTTACTTTATTATTCTGATAATGATAAAATCAATAACTAATATTTACATACTAAGTTAATTAATTATGTTTGCTCTCATTAACATAAGGGCTGGTATTTTTTTTAGCTATTAAAAGTTTAACCACGTCAAACGTTATTTGGGCACTGTTACCCACATTGATTGGTTTTACATGGTAACATAAAGCAAGTCTCCCCTTTTCCAGAATCTTCATTACTGTTTATAGCCAATTATTAATTTATTAATGATTAATTATTATATTCGACACATGAAACGTAAATAACAGATATTTTAAAAGGTTTTTACTATATTTGTAAGAATCTGAGTTTTAAAAAAACTTCTGTAATTTAAGGGTCCCAATCCTAATTTAAAATATTTTATATTATTTCCGGGTGGATAAAAAATAAGTATTTATAACATCTCATCCATTGGACATATTTTAGTTATAAAATGGAATTTATTTGTTTTTCAAAGCTATTATGCCTGTATAACTTTGTGGGAGCATAGTTCAATTCCATACTTTATTTAATGTTACCATAGCAGCAATAATATAGCTATTAGTAAAACGCTTTAATAATTAATACTTTGATTAAGAAAAGATGTGGTTTATTAAGATTTGCGTTGATTATTTATCATTTTATAATACATTTAACGTATAATGTTAACTGTTATTATTTTTGTTAAATCTGTTTTTTACTAAATCAATTCTGGAAATCCAAACAATAAAGCTGGCCTTGTCGTAGGTAAGTAGTAATACAATATCAGAGTGGGGAGGTTTAATTGATAATTGAAAAGCAAAGATAGATATTGTTTTTGTTTTACGAGCTTAAAACCACTTTACATAATATCTCTGCTTTTTTAAGGTTTGGAATATAAATATATTCAAGTAAAAATATATTGTGGTTATGTACTATATTTAATAATATCAGACTATAGCCAAGGATACCTGGATTGTCACAACGTATTGCGGTGCATTCATTTATATTCATCATGATGTCTCCTAAGAGAGCATTTCTCGTGCATACAGTCATGGTTTGATTTTCTTTTAAAGATACGGCCGGATTTATTTATCTCTGGAACCATTTAACTAATTGCGGTGTGGTTGTTACTTTGGTACTGGATCAATATCCAGGCAGGTTTTAGCATTATTTATGCATAATCAGGTGTTTCGGTGGGAGTCCCGGTGAAGGGTCAGCCGAATGTTTGTATACATTTATGGAACAACACAATTAATGTGGGGTAGTTTTTATTATTCGTTAGTGTATTTACCCGGGCATTTTTTATAATAATAATTATAATCGCCTGGTTTGGTGTGAGCCCCGGTGAAGTGCCAGCCGGATATTTGTATATATCTATGGAACCACTTAACCGCTTTAAATGTAGTTTTTTT
>CABFVX010008205.1:11477-25636 GCA_902151425.1 Timema shepardi | reverse complement strand
TTCCCATCATTTGATTGAAGTCCTTAAGGAATTTTAAATTTACATTAGGTCCATCAACAGCAATTTGTAGAACATTCTTTAAAGGCGGTCCTAATTCAGACATACCTGACGTAAAGGAATCAAGGTCAGCTGTAGTAGAATGCCCTAAAAACACAGAGTTCAAGTATCGGGTCGAAACCACATTAAAACTTGAGTTCCAATAATGGACAATGATGTCCAATTGTCCTTTTTGGGCAATTCTATTGAGACTTCCGTCCAAGTGAAACTGCAATAAATGAAACCTTCTTTAACTCCGCCGAGAGTTTTTCTTGGAAGAAGGGTCCAAGACCAAAGGTTGTCAAATAGCCAAGTTTGTCTTTTTGTGCTATTACACTGTCAGGAAACATGATCGAGAAAAGATCTCTGGAAATACATGAACCTCTGTCTGAAGTATGAGTCATAACCTTGTTCATGGACCACAGAATTTCTGCTTTCAAGGTATCGTCATTTACACAAAATGTACTTGAAGGTCCTCCAAGAGACGAGGAAGATGAAACAACTACTGTAGACGAAGCTGCAACCAAATATACATCATTTTCAGAAGTAGTTACTTGTGGAAGGTAATAATTCTTTTGCCGGTTCTGGCTGTTTACATCCAACATTTTCAGACGATATAAAGCTGAGCGTTTTTTGCTTTACCTTGGAGTAGGGCAGAGGTTAGTTCCAAATTCTTCTTACCTTTTCCATGAATTTTCACTCCATTCAACCCACTGTGGCTTATACCAAATTTCGACTTACAAAATGTACAATAAGCCTTATACTGGTCATCCTCAACATGGCGCAACCACTTTGAGTATTTATTTTCTTCAACAGTCAGCCAAAACTCTTTGAATGAGGCATCTTTTAACAGATTAGCCACACATAAAATCTTTGAATGCACCCCCCCCCCAAAAAAAATTATGGATTTTTTTCACAATGATTAAAAAATAATTTAGGCCTATTATTTTATGTGCCCATAAGACAACGAAAATCATTTTAGAAATTGGTAAATTTCAATAGTTTTGAATTAATGGTCTTTAAAATTAAATTAATTACGTCAAGGATCAAATATTAACACTGACAGTATTATTTTATATTTTATAAAAAAATACGCCATATTTCACTGCGAAAACTATTGCTATTTGCTGCCAACATCTTGATCCAGATCCACAACACAGATAAACGCACAGTTTGTGTAGACAATGTCCTGGTATTTTCCCGTATCATCTACAAAACCTGAATTCCAATTCATTCACTCGAAAACCATTATTTGTAGACACACAAACGGCATAATGTACTCACACACCCCACGAGACAAGTAGCACGCCAAATTAATATTTAATACAAGATGGCGAACGTTAACCTTGTCGTTGGAATCACAAACAAAACAATCAGGCAACTTCCGACTGGTGCGTGCCATCACGTGTAGTGAGTGGATAGCGCTATCTTTGAAGCATTCGCGTTGTTACGATGTGCGGGAAATTCAAACTAAAATTATTTTCGTGACTTTAGTGACCCTGTAGACACCCTGTATACTCAATTGGCAAATGGAATGATGGGACACACAGAGAGGAACGTATAAAAGGAATAATGAACAATCAGGACAGAAACAGGAAATGAACATGGAATATAATAGCTTTTTATGTTATGCTAAATATGTATCCCTTCATCCTTAACCAATTTCATTTTTCTCACTTTTTTTTTTGTGTACACATTTTACACTCACTCATGATGAGTTCAGTTAGAATGAAACCCAGGTCGAGAAAGTGGGTGGTAATAATTGATTTTCTTCACAAGGCAGCCATTACCAAAATATTTTTACACGGTTTTCTAAAATGTAATTATTATTTAATTTGTTTATGTATGTTATTTGTTTACTTGACTGAATGCCGGAGTGAGCTCGAAGCAGTTCTTGAAGAGAGAGACCCTAGCGAAGACGTAGAGGCCCAACCTAGCGCGGGACATTGCCACCACTAATCTGCGCACATCCCGCAGATGTCCCACAGCCTTGGTGCGCACCAAGGACAACAGGATGTAGTCATTCTGCTGACCTTGATACTTGTCCACGGTTGTCACCTAAAAACATTCAAACTTTATTATTCCAGTGGTCATTCAATATCAGGGTAGTAATAGAGGTCCATGAGGCCAATCCAACCAACTAATTATTGGAAATAGTAGTTTAAATTGCATTCAATGGCTACTCTCAATAAGTGGCCAGCAATGAAAGAGAGATAGTAACTAGGGCCAGGCCGATAAGCCCTTTCGCAGATACCGCCCATGATAATATTCTGTCGCCGGTATTGCCGGTAGCCGATGCATATATATTATATTTATTATTAGCTCAATTAAATGATCAATGTATTAATTCTCAGTTGAATTACAAAATAACAAAACAACTATTTACAACAGCGGTAAATTGGTACTACGATATTACGCTTGAACACGCTCTAAGAACTGATCTCGAGGAGCGCTCGGTGAGCAATCGATCGAGCAGATCTTGGACCGCTCGGTGATCGGCATGTACCATCAAGAAAAGGAAACCACAATCATGAATTCTTGCAGCTAGCCCCTAGAGTAGGTAATAGCACAATAATGATACGCTATCTTGGATGTATTTGCTGTGTGACTAAGTAATGAATTATAGGCGTAGAATATCTGCATGATAAAAAACCGACCATCCATGGCCAGTTATGCCAATATGGGCTGATAAATCGGATTGGTTATCGGCATTGGCCCAGACCCAATAATATGTAAAAATAATTAGTCAAGGCTGGTGACCTGGCGGTCTAGGGGTAAGGTGTCAGACTTCTGTGCTGGCGGCCGGGGTTCAATCCTCGGTCCCGACAAAGATTTATCTGATTACCAAACCCTTCCTTTACCTCTGACAAGACATCTTGTGAATGCGTGGAATGCCAGGCCTCCACCGTGGTTCGGATCCCACGTTAAACTGTAGGTCCTCCATTTCATTTCACAATCACCCTACCATTACACATTAGCGTAAGTGCGTACAACCCGAACGGGTAGTAAGACGCGGTGCTAATAATAATAATAATAATAAGTCAAGAAAATAATAATACTTTCCCTAGAGCTGGCGTGAATTGACATTTTATTGCAATAAGTTATTGTAAAGTCATCTATCAATAAACCAGTGTAATTTTAGCTAATCTGATTACTTCATATTGAAATTAATAGATGGGGCTACCAGTTAAATGCCAAGCTATGACCATGAATGAAGCAATTAATGACAAAATATTTGTAGGATAAAAGTATATGAGTATATAAATGGTTGCAGATAGTTATGTTATGAACGTGGCGGGGAATGAGTTTGGTAAAACTTAATAAAGCAAGATGGCGAAGAACATAAAATTAAGCATTTTAATGATAGGGAAGTTCCTTAAACAACTCTGAGTTGGCCCTTCTTTGGTTATAAAAATAAAATTAGACAAATCTAGAATTTGTGTTATGGATCCAACAGTCCGAGAGGACTGAGCTTGTAAGAGTTACCGAGAAAAAAACCATTTTTATCTCGACAGGCCCGATAAGGGATATGGATATCTGCATTTTGCTAAATTTACAGGAAAGGTTGTTATTGGAAATATTAAAAACAAAAAGGGTATCACAATAAAGTCTGTGGTGGTGGTGATGGTGTCCTATGCGACCTTTCCCTATCCAACCAGTAGCTCCCCAGGAAACCACCACAGCGAGGGTGTCGTACAAAGGTAATTATATAAGTTATCCAACAGGGATTGTTAATGATCACTTTCCTACTCAACCAAACTCGGTGGTCGGGACTTACGTATTAAACAACATCGAGGGATAAGTCCCTCAGTTAAATAAAACATGATTTGTAACAATATCGGCCTCTTGGCTAGTTTATTAATAGAAGACAAAAAGTTTAATTTACATCAACCCAAAATATATTCAGAATGCGATTTCTGCGCAATTTGATTAATGTATAAACAAAATCAATTTCTTCCCAATTAACATATTATTAAACTCAGGGGTAAGGGGTAACGTCAAATGACGACATAGAAATTTGACAGTAATAAACTAGGGATAATGACCATAATTCACAACATGATAATATTATATTTGGAAGAAGGTTTAGGAAAAGTGGATGGAAACACATAAAAGGGGGGATGATATTGTCCACCTTTCCTGTACCTTCTTCCAAATATAATACAATTGCCTCATAAAGCGAAAAGAGGTTTTCGTAATAGAGTTACAACATGATAATAGATATTCTTTAACACTTAAATTAGTGTAATATAGAATACGAATGCCTAATGCCTGACTCATTGATAAATAGGCTACAAAAAGTTATAGTATATCAGGCTAATCCTTCTCTTCAACATTAATACTTACTAATACATGCCCAGAAATAATTAAAGCTGCGCGTTAAGGCTTCATGACCTAACCTTCTGACTAAACTCAAAACACTTACCCCCTCTCCCCCTCTTCCTTGTGGTCTCTTTCTCACATACTTCATATCTATAAATCTTCTAGGATTCCAAGAAGATTTAGAGGGGGTAAGTGTTTGAGTTTTGTCAGAAGGTTCGCTCATGAAGCCTTAACGCGCAACTTTAATCAGGTTTTGAAGATAACAAAGCCTTGCCAATAAAAATATTGACGGCTAGAATACTTGATTATTTATAGTAATTTATTGCTATTTTGAGTTGTAAAGATTACAAATCAATATTCATAACCGGATAGAGCATAATGCTCGTACAATTGACTATACATGAGTAGCAAAGCTTACTATCCTTTGTACAGTCACAGCCACATAAGATATCAAATCCATATAATTTGACAAGTAACACCCGGATTCAGGAAGTGAACCCAGGACAATTTTTCAAAATTTACATATATAGTATGTATATGAACAAATCTGAAGTAATTGAATTCTAAGTTGTGATAGTACATTAATTTATCATGTTAAAACAAAATATTACAATCAAATTGTGCAATAAAATATTTTACAAGTGATTTTAGTGCGTTAAGTTAAATAAATAGCCACAATATAATATCTTCTCAAGCAAAAATCAAGCAAAAATATTTTAAACTTCAATTTGGCTTTGAGAATATTTCATATAAACAATTTGAGTTTTGCTTTGAAATGTAAAAAGTGTATTAATCCCACCCTTGGTTTCCAACCAAATGAACTGATCATGCCCGATACCTTGTGAGGCCGTCCTATGAGTGGGTTTGACGCACAGCGAATGTTGATCACATCTCGTATGAGATGCTTTTGTCCGTTGTAAGTGGTTAATATGGAGATCTTTTCCGCAGGGTATCCAAGTAGCCTCATGTACATGAACACTGCCACACAGTATTCTGCTTCCGCGAGATTCTAAATCACAACACCAACCATTAGTAACAAAGTTTTACGTGTCTTACAAACACCCTATCTATAATGTATGGGTGACCTGGCGGTCTAGGGGTAAGGTGTCAGACTTCTGTGCTGGCGGCCGGGGTTCAATCCTCGGTCCCGGCACAGATTTATCTGATTACCAAACCCTTCCTTCACCTCTGACAAGACATCTTGTGAATGTGGGAAATGCCAGGCCTCCACTGTGGTTCGGATTCCACGTTAAACTGTAGGTCCTTCATTTCATCTCACAATCACCCTACCATTACACATTAGCGTAAGTGCGTATAACCCGAACGGGTAGTAAGACGCGATGCTAATAATAATAATAATAATAATAATATAATGTACGCTGCTTTAATAAACATAAGAGAATTGTAAAAAAATGAATCGCAAATAAAAGTTAAAACACCAACAGACATTTAAAAAGACTCCAATATTTCAACACCACATGACATCTTCCTCAGAAGGTAGACAGACAGACATGCCTTAAGTAGGTGACATTTAAAATGATTGAAAATTTTTGTTAAATAAAAAGGTTGGATTTTAGTAAAATAAGTCTGCAAAGAAACAAATAAATTCTTACTTAGGTGGTATGGTGCAACAAATCGAAAACTTATCGCTAAATTTTTGTTTATATCAAATAAATCAAAGGTGTGAGGATAGACTATGTAATTTAGTTTGTTTAAACAATTTTTTTTCTGTATATTCAAATATTTGCCTTTGATCACAATAAGACTGTTACAACAGCCAGTTCGAAGACATCTTGCACCGATGTTTTTTGTTTGAGGGAGTTATTAAACTATGATTATTATATTTATTATTAAATTCCACCATATATGGAAAAAGAAAAACAATTTATTATTATTATTAGCACCGCGTCTTACTACCCGTTCGGGTTATACGCACTTACGCTAATGTGTAATGGTAGGGTGATTGTGAGATGAAATGGAGGACCTACAGTTTAACGAGGAATCCGAACCACGGTGGAGGCCTGGAATTCCCCACATTCACAAGATGCCTTGTCAGAGGTGAAAGAAGGGTTTGGTAATCAGATAAATCTTTGCCGAGACCGAGGATTGAACGAAAACAATTTATTTGTATTATTCGGTGTTTGTTTGAAATTATGTTATTTGATTTTAAGAAAAGTAATATTTACACACCCCTTCTATTTTCCACCATAAAATTACATATTATAATTTACTCCTCTACAAACTTAAAGTGAAAATATGATTAAAAGGACATTTAAAAAGATTACAAGAATATTTTTTTTGTGCTAAGCATTGATACAATTTTACAAAATTATTTAAATAACTTTTTTTTTAAGGTATTGATTATTGATATTATCAATACAACACCTTAGCTCAGTCGGTATCGTCTGTCTATTAAGCTAAGGGTCCCGGGTTCGATTCCTGGCATGGCCGAGAAATTAACCGTTGGTGAAATGTGGGTTCACTCTCTCACAGTGATGAATTAATGGCAGGGGGACTGGATGTTGTGCCTGTCCTAGTGTCAAGTTATATTATAAGGCATATAAAGCTACCACAGGCCTAGCAAACCGGTATTGGAGAATATATGGCTTGAATAGAAAACTGACCCAGTAAATAGGCTGGAAACAGTAGTGGATGAAATTATTGATAATACAGTAGCCCCGTGACTTCTTTGGTGCTGACTGACAGCTCACAGCTGACTTCTGACAGTCAACATTTAGGTATGTACAGTAGCCCCGTGACTTCCTTGGTGCTGACTGACAGCTCACAGCTCACTTCTGACAGTCAACATTGAGGTATATACCTATATTTTGACTGTCCGAATTGACATCTGCCAAACAAATGTTTTTGCAGATCATATGGTTCGGCGTAGGGATACATAATTTGGTCTGGTAACTTTTTAAAGCCCTCAGCTCTCAGCTGTGAGCTGTCAGTCAGCACCAAAGAAGTCATGGGGTTACTGTATCTACTAAAAGTAACAGCTGCAGGTCTTACGACAGCTTTAGTAACTTATGTAACTGTCAACTACTGTTCTTCAGGCTGTGTTTCTGTTATACTTATCCTAATTAGACCAATGTTTAGTCAAACGGGACCAAACATAACTCTTTTATTGAACAGTACCAACATAAACTTTACAAAACATAACAGAAACATGGTCCAAGGCGTTACTCTTGCAACAGACTAGACTTCCAAAGATGTAGAGATCAAGATACGTACCCTGGCCACGTGTACCGAGGGTGGTTTTACACTCTCTCTGCATGCAAATCTGGGTACACTTCATCTAAATTTAACCTTAATCATCACTAACTCGTTAGCATGATTAGTACACATGCATACAACCTGAACCGGTAGTAAGACGCGGAACATGGAATTACTTAACTTTATTTTACTCAGGTCTAGCTTAATTCTGTTACATATTTTTAAGGACCGGTAAATACTGACTAATATTTTGAAGGTGTTCTTACCTGAGAAATAAAAGGTCTTGAATATACCACAAGACCACTTAACAAATTTGACAGTTTTAGTCGGCTGTCTGAATGCTTGTCTTGATACTATGGCCCTCTCTCTCATGCTCTCATAATGGTTTATATCAGAAACACAACCTAGTGTAACATTACGTGGTATAATGTTACAACTGGACCCCGCCCAATACTAACGTAAATAGAGGTATCGCATCAAAGCATACTACCCGCTCCAATATATTCAATTAAATTTAGGATCCCTACAATAGTATTGTTCGCTGTTGTAGTTCTTGTAGGCAAAGAAGACATAATATAACTATGCTGGACAATATGTTTCACGACTCAATCCAAATCAATAATCTGTTCAAGTACTTACAATATGAATCTGCTTTCAATAGAATCCGGCTAGGCTGAACGACGCACGGGAATCCAAGACCGGTGACTGGGGCAAGAGAGGTCCGGTGTATCAACAACTCGTCCCGACACTCAAAATGGACTAGCAAGTAATGAGGGATGAACTACCACCGCCTGCTAGAGGATACTTACGTAGCTGACCTCTGACAGATGGAAGAAGAACCTCCTTCAAAACATCGGGTGATTGGAAATGTTGCTAATTTTCCGATGGAACAACTATCAACAACATCAACAAAGTTCTACGTGACTATTTGATGGCATCGTGACGTCACCTTGCGTATGTTTGTGTATTCTCACCCCCCCACCATAACAACGAAATCCCTATATAATGGCTGTGCAAGCGTGCAATAGTTGACTACTCTACGATCAACGATTGATGACAGACCATTGTCATGGACCTGGACAATGGCTGGAGAAATACTTGTAAAATGTATCAAAATCATCGCTTAGACGAGTGGAGTTTTGAACTCTAACTTCTTGATCAACTATAAACTTTTTGCATATAATATTCTGTTTCAAAATCTAACGTATTTATAATTAAATCGTCAATTTATTTTAAATACTCTATCTTTAAAATGTCGCCACTCGGGCGCTGGACTTGTGCTTTTGTATATTATTCTCGTAAATATCCTCAGTTACGTGCTAATTAGAAGTTGACATGTTAATATTTAATTGTTTGGAATTGTAGAGTATTCCCGTTTGTTTTTTTTGAAGTAACTTTTCATATTTAAAATTATGGTTTGAATTAATGTAACGTGAAGTAACTTTTTATTTGAATTAGGATAACTTTAATCATTTGTAACGTAAGTTCTGTTTGAACAGCTAAAGTTTTGTTTATTTGTGTGTCCCTTATTCTCAGTCAGATCGGATAGTCAGTCCCGTGGGAGTTTGGCTTATGTCTGGTAGTCAAACCCTCATGTTTTGTAAACACTGTTGTGAGATCGCCAAATTTAAATTACTTTATATTTATGATATTGTTTTCTGTGAATTACGAAACCTATGGAACCATATCAAGATGCCCATTAGGCCCTTATAATTTTGTACCGCATTTAAATATATACGCTGTGGTATTGTCTCATATAGACTGGTCTATCAATATAATTATGGATTTCATGTTTCCTTTTGTTAAAACACTTGCGCAACTTGAATTATGTAAAGTTGTTTGCTTCGAGTATAATTTCCAACAGAACTCATTATGATATAATGAGACCAAGTACTGTTAACTGCGCCTTGTCTTTCAATTGAATAAACTGCTCATTGTTTGAATTTACATTTTTTATAATATCCATTTATCTTGTATGTTAAGTTCATCCTCTCCCTATTATTACTTTTTATGGTCGGGTAGTATGAGGACTCAGAGAGGGTGCAACACTAGCACTGACCTAATGGATTACCGATACAGCTACAAGGAAGGGTGTAAATCCTCCCTCCCTCTCTGTTTGACCATGGGTTTATGATCACATGTGTGCATGCGCACCGATACTTGCCGCTGACCGATCTGTACAGTCAGAGTACGGTACAAAATAAACCTCTGTAGGAATCTGACGGCATCTTGCAGTGAAGAAGGTGAGGCTGCGCATATAATATGAGTTTTTTTGAAAGGACATTTAGAAGAAAAACCTCGCACTATGTTTGGGCCGATACAATACTTTATTTCACTGATAGCAAATAACAGATCACGGTATTTGTTATTTTTACTTGCTCCTATAAAAGTGTCCTATCATTCTTTACCAGTTTCCTTATTCTCCCTCAAGATTTTGGCTTCCTCTTGTAGGAAATTGTTTGTTTCACATTCTGTCCTAGTGAGTTCTAATAGAATGAAACCCAGGTCAGGGGTGATAATTATTTTCCGTCAAGTGGCAGCCATTACATTTTGTCCAGTAGTGTATGTTAGTATTATTATTATTACTACCCGTTCGGGTTATACGCACTTACGCTAATGTGTTATGGTAGGGTGATTGTGAGATGAAATGGAGGACCTACAATTTAACGTGGAATCCGAACCACGGTGGAGGCCTGGCATTCCCCACATTCACAAGATGTCTTGTCAGAGGTGAAGGAAGGGTTTGGTAATCAGATAAATCTGTGCCAGGACCGAGGATTGAACCCTGGTCGCCAGCAGTCTGACACCTTACCCCTAGACCGCCAGGTCACAGTAGTGTATGACTCAGATTGTATTTGTTCCTGTACATTATTCCATATAGATTATAATGTAGCTTAGCAAGCAAACAAAACAACTTCAGTGGCCGAAAGATCTAAACTCTAAGGTGTCAAACCCATGTTAGACTGGCCTGCCAAGGATGAGGAGATCGAGGTTCAAATCACGGTCAGACCTACTGAGGGTGGTTTTTACTAAAGGGTTTCTGCGCCCTCCTTTAAAGCAAATGTGGCTATATTACCAATAAGATTCTTCCTCAATCTTCCCTAACCTATTAGCATAATTATGAAATATGCATATAACCTGAACAGGTAGTAGAGTGTGGGGATAAAAATAGTATTTTTTAAAATATAGATTAAATAGAAGGAGAGAGCGTGAAAGTTTTGTTTGTTTTAGCAATCGCCCAACTGTGATGTCTTAAATTGACAATATATATTGTAATGTCCCAACTTTAAAACCCTATGTTGTTTCAAAAAGGAAGTATGAGACTGTAGTTTTAATATTTTAAATTTGGGAATTCTCTTTATTTTGTAATATTATTTTTAATTATTCATTTGCATTTTGGAATATTTAGGCCCTCCAGGCAGTTTGGAAGTCAATACATTTCTTTCCCATTAAATGTTGGCTGATGAAACCAAACAGAAAGAGCTGATAGAGCACCGAGTTTTTGTTCTAAGAGAAAAATACACCTTTTCCTTAGTACGGAGCGGTTGCATTGTCCAGCCAACCAGAAGGCCAGGATTCAAACTACTATCATGTGATAGGTTGAGATTGTCAGTCACTCTGGTGCAATCGACAATGTCATCAGAATTTGAAAAAAGACATGACATGTTACACGAGAAGGAGATGCGCAGTGACCAGGGTGGTGACATGACGTGTGTTGCTTGTCATCACATATTTAATTATGATATTGTGTACGGTGACTAGCTAGAGACGGGTCGATTGAACAAGCTGAAGTCGTTAATTATTATAATAATACATTAAAAAAAATACTTTCTAACAATAAATTATCATAAACGTGATAGAGGCATATTTATTGTATAGGTGGGAGTTTCCTTGTATAATAATCATGTCGATAAGAGAAGCCGAGCTAGCCAAGGATAGATATTGTGAATTCTACAATTGCTACCCAAAGAAGAGGCTTTTGGAGTTCTTCAATTGAATCCCAACAGTGGGGCTTTCATTATAGGCCTCATAAAGGGTTTTACAAATTGGTGCCCAACGAGGGGCTCCGTAGGATTCTAAAAATGACCCAACGTGGGGCTTTCATCATATAAGTCTCATTAAGGGTTTTACAAATTGGTGCACATCGAGGGACATTTCTTGACCTTTTTAATTGACGAGCCAATGAGGGGCTTTGTAGGATTCTACAATATTCTTAATAATAGCTTCCAAAGGTATCTATAGTATAAATAAAATTAGTTAAGTTGCGATATGAAAAACTCAACTTTTCAAGTTCCCAGAATAAACATTTTGAAGCTGACCTGGTAAAAATATGGACTTGGCTCGGACTCGCCCACATTGTTGAAATCCTCCACGTTAATGAGCTGGAAGTCGTACCAGAAGCCTGCATTAGCGACCCTGTATTCTGGCCAAAGGTCAACATGGGAGAGATTGCCCAGTTTCTTGTATCTCCAGTTGTACAAGTTACATATGCTGCAACAAATACAATGTCTGTAACACAATGCAATCTTAGAGCGGGCAAAACAGGCCTGCGTAAATTATTTATGAGTTAGTTTAGTTTATTTTCTTTTAGATATTACAAAGGAAATATGCAATAACACTCAAAAACTAGTGTCCACTTGTGTCATTTTTATTTTTATCAAAAATAATAAGCTTAGTGTCGTATAAGTTTATATGAAAACATTAGATTTAATTAAAGTAGTATTCCGTTTATAGTTGATCCTACCACATAAAACTTGATCAATTAATAATAACCTGACTTCACGTAGTAGCTTGTGTTCTAACTATGCCCAAACTGATCCTTTTCCCGTGTTTGTCCTTTATGTTATACCTTTTACATGTCCTATCTATGTGTCCTATCATTCTTTACCATTTTCATTTTTCTCCTATTTTGTGTTTTTTTGGTTTTCTCTTTTAGGAAGTTGCGTTGCGCGTTTCACACTCCTCCCTGATGAGTTCCGATAGAATGAAACCTAGGTCGGGGGATTGGGCGGTGACGATCAATTTCCTTTAAGAGGCAACCATTACCTCTTTGTCCATTGGCAGCAGTGTAAAGTGTGAACTGTGTTCTTCTTTTCATTGTAAAGGCCATATTGTGTTTGTCCCCCCTTTTATATGTTTCCATCCACCTTTCCTGTACCTTCTTCCCAATATAATACAAACAGTGATTCAAGTATCAACATACAATGAACATGTTGATAATAATAAACCCTACTTTCATAGTTTAAATATTATATTGTATCAACTGTTTCCAAAAGGTGGCCGGGTCAGTATAGTCGAATGCTCCTATCTTCCTTTATCCTTTCACCACTCTTCTATGGCTTAATGCATCCCCGAGTGAAAAATAGTTCTCCGTTTGGATTTCTTGGTGGGGGGTACTATGGGAAAACAGACCCTGTATTATAAAAATGACACCAATAATGATACAAGGGAGGATCCAGGTCTGTTGTCACAGGAGGGGGGTTGGTTTTCATGAGGCTCCTTCAAGAATAAATTAAATCATTTTAATAATTTAATAATAATAATAATATAAAGAAGAAGAATTGTAATTGTAAGAAAAAAACACAATTTCAAGTTATCAATTTGTAATTTTAATATAAAATAGATGACATGACACAATTTTACAAACGTTCTCATTTAGTTTATCGTAGTTTGATATACACTTGAAATATAAACTTCTAAGTTAATTCTCAAAATATTCATTTAAATATGCATTTTAAACTTAAGATTAAAGCTGACAAAAAATCGTAATATGATCCTAAGAGTAACTTTCATAGACACCACAATTCAGACTTGTAATGAGAGCGAGTATGACATTGATACTGAGTTTAGTTCCCAGTATGGCCAAAAAACTGTAGGCCTCAAAGTTCACAATTAAAACACAACAAAACACATAATTAAGTAATTTCCAGGGTACATCAGTCTCCTTCTTCAGCAGAAGAGAGTAAAACACAAGACTATAAGTCGAGCAAGGTCACTAAGATTCTGTTATCGCCTGTTTATTGATTCAAATAACGTTTAGGCTTGGATTCTGCAGTTGCCTGTTCAAACAGTCTCTTTATTCTTGGTAGACGAAGATAATATTGTATTTAATCATATAATTATTAAATTAAATTATCATTTATTGTTTATATAGAAATGACTGACTTGTGTGAGTAGGCCTGCTTGATAGAAAGGAAGAGGAGGTTATCTAAGGTTGAGACCGGGGGTGTGCCTGTATTTGAGCATTGAAACCACTGGGGAGGGCTCGTATAGCTCTAGTAGTATAACACGAGTCAAAATGTGAACTATGAGTTTGGTCATGAAGTGCTCCTGTTTGTCAGGGTCGTTGTGGTTGGTACCAAACCAGTGACCATTCATTTGTTGTCCGAGTGTTCCTGTTGCGTTGTAGCTTGTCATAGTGGCCTCACATGGGGTATTACATTTGTTGAATGGGGTGGAACATTGGTGTATTTTGCAGGTACTGCATCTCGGTTTGTTGGAAGGGTAGGAACTTTTTTCTGATATTGTTTGTGTCCGAGTCGGTCAGAATGTTGTGGAGATTAGCGGGGGGGGGGGGGTTGAAT